>APFE030296959.1:0-17224 GCA_000404065.3 Pinus taeda
AATCATTTTTTTAATTAACCAACCGATTTTGTCCAACTTTTCCAGTTTTAGGGGTTTATAGACAAATTAACCATCCTACAATTTCACCCATTCTCGGAACCTAGATTTCGTGTGTTGGGTCCTTGTCAATTTGTAGCCTCCTTAAGCCTGTCACTTGTCCACTTTGACTAGCCATATATCGACCATATGAAATCAGATTTGAGTGTCGTTCACACAGTTGGAATCAGGGCGATGAACACTATGATTTCGTATTGGTTTTGCTTCCATCTGACAATTTTGATTTTTTTATATATATTTTCAAAGCCACTTGTATTTCTCAATTCTCCCGAATCATTCCTCCCCACTTAAAGAGATTTTGGACCTCCAAAAGCATGAACACATCCAGCACACTGCCTGTTTCTTCGTCAAGCCACATTGTCAACAGCTATATTGCATGCAAATCTAGTACATTCTTTGCAATCGCATACAAAACTACACATGACTCTAACAACCCCATACTTGCTAAGAGTTTATAACACACTCTTTGGTCAAGTTTTACATAATAGAAACCAATACCCAATTACCCATAAAAGGCCATAAACATCATTGTTGCTTTAGTAAGCGATGGAAAACACATCATCACTTTTACACTTATTCGCAACACATGATTTACAAACGGTGGCCATGACAAGCTACTACATCTAACAAAACCATATCTTACTTAATAAAGCAGACCACCATGAATGTGGTGGATTCATTTGTTGAACATTTCGCCTGTTGATTTCTTTATCAACGTTTTCTAGGATGTAGCATCTCACACTTGGCTCTCTAATGTCCAACCTCATTGTAGTGACCACAACGATTTTTTCTCCTTTAAACTTTCTGGGTTGTCTTGGAATGCTTTCCCCTAGTGTGCCTTTGATAAGTGTTCATGGAACCCTCACTATCGTTGAAATGTGATGAAGTGATCTCATCATTTTTTGTTGGTTGGTTATTAGTTGTTTTGGAGGATTCCCCAACTTCCTTTCTGACATACCCAAGTCCCGCATAATGAGGAAATTCCTCTACTTTGATGGGATTCACAACGCGTTGGCCATTAATGTCGAGGCCCTTTCCTTGATACCCCATTTTCTTCAAAATTTTTGATCCAATTCCTATAGTATGTCTCTCAAAATAAATGAAATCACCATCATGAAAAGTACATGAAATTGAAGAATCACTTTTTACCTCAAGTTGGTTATGTTGCAACTTTTTCAAGTCCTCCTCCTTAGCTTGTAATTGGTGTTTCAAAATTTGTTTCTCCTTCTTTGCTTCTTGCAAGAGTCTCCTTAGTTCAGCATTCTCTGCCTGAATGCTTTGGTTGATTTCTTTGATTTCTTGGAGCCATGTCGCATTTGGTTCCCTTTTCATCGTTGGTATAACACCTGTTAAATTTTTTGTCTCATCGCCCAAAATATAAACTAAGTCGATGGGTCCATCTGTTGCGATCGCAAAAGTTGAAATGTGCATTTCGTCACCTGAATCTTACCCTAGGTCGATTTGTCCACCGCCTGCAAATCCCACAGTTGTGACCTTCTCATCCTCCTCTAATTCAGACTATTGGTCTTGTTGCACGATTGAAACTGCCTTCTTCTTCTCTTTTCTATCGTTCCTCTTAGGTCTCAATTCTGGGTGCAATTTCCAGCAATTCTCCTCGTCATGCCCTCCTTTCTCACAATGAGTACAAGAGGGCTTTTCTCCTCTTCTCTTAGTTGTTGCTTCCCTTTTTGGGTGGTCAACTTGTTCATGCTTCCCCCTGCTTTCACGATGCACAACCTTCACACTAGCATCATCAAAAGTTTTAGGTTCAAACAATAATAATTAATGATGCAAATAACCATGCAAAGAGATAATATATTTCATCAACATCTGAGGAGTGTCTAGTGGGACATTCAATGCTAGAGCTTGTTTCCTAAACTCCTATGTAAAACTCTGAACATTTTAACCTTTATTTTGTTTCAAATGTTGTCATTCCATCTTGGCTTTTTGTTTGTATCCCAATGGGTAAAATTGTCCCCTTTAAGCAGAAATGTACTCAGATCAAGATGAACGAAGTTTATGGCTATTCTTACCACCTTGCTGCAACTTGCCTTCCCACCAGATGAGAGCGGTGCCACTTAATCGAAGGGATGCTAGTTTCTTGAATTCATCCTCTTTGATTTTTTATATGCGACAATACACTTCATTCTATTTTATCCAGTTACCTAGCTTTCTACATTAGATTCTCCACTAAAAACAGGTAAATCAAATTTGACATCTAGTTTAAAAAAAGGCTTTTTAGATGTATTCCTCTTATGATTATTAGAGTGATGAGAAGAAAAAGAAGAATAGTTGTCACTAGAGTATGTAGAGGGAGGAGGCTCTTCTCCATCACCTCCATGATTTATCGATGCATGGTCATCTGGCTCTTTCCTCTTGGGCTTGATTATCTTCTCATACTCTGCAAATATCTTTTCAATTTTCTCTGTCATGTTGTAGAAAACCTTGTGATAGTTTCACTCTTCTTCCCATCGAGCTTCTTCATTTTCCATGTTCCGTCTTCGTGGTTCACGCCTTGCTCCGGGATCAAAGGACTTAATTTTTCCTTCACCTCTTTGGACCTTGTTCTTGGTTAGCATTCACTCATGCAACTCGGACCAAGAAGACCTGATCTGATACCAAACTTGATCCAAATCTTTTAACTTCAAGGATGCATTTAGAGGTACATATAACATAGCATATTAAGCATGAAACGTAAACCATATGAAAAGAAGTGGAAAAAAATAAGCAAGCATGAGATCAAAGACACTCGATTTGATTACGGAGTTCACCAAATGTGGGCTACGTCTTTGGGCCCTGCTCAATAGTGGGGAGGCCTTGTTTCATTAATTGGAATCAAAGAAATCAAGTACAAGAAACTTTATAAAAATGACCCTTATACCTCCAATTCGGAAGATGACCTTAAAATGGAGAGGCCGATTGTTGAAACTGATGCCACCACTGAATTCATGGTGTGAAAACATGGAGAAACGACTATAAATTTGTCAAATTTTGACAAAGTCAATCCTGGCCCTCTAGGAAATCTTCATAGAACCTTTATGATACCCCCGCTTAGGGTTCCAGGCCCCTGGGTCACTCTTGGTTCCACCCAGCATGGTTCTTCCTCACTGTTCTGCTCCTCCGTCTGTTGGTTCTCCTAAGACATATGAGAAATGGAGTGGTTAAATAGTATTTGGGTGACAGACTTTACAAAGCCGCCACCTCGACGCATTGGTTAAAGCAGAGAGATTGAGACGGAGAGGTAGGGGGTTCCAATCTCGCTGACCCCCCACCTTAGCATTTTGTTGTAACGTAATATAATGATGGGGCACGATGTGTTAACTGCCAAAACCTTCGAATAACTATTGACTATATATGTGACTGACATTGACATGTGAATACTCCATCATTTTTTTTTATTATGATACTGTCCGATGGGGGTTGACCACGTGGGTAGGGCGAGTTTGAGCCTTGTTGATCTCGGCTTTGAACTATTTTTTGGTGGGCGGGGTCTGCATCACATGGCCTTGGCTCCATCTATATATATTGTGTTTTCCATTTAATATAATGTGTCATATTTAAATGCGGAGTGGGGATGGTAGTGCCCCCACGACACCCCCCCCCCCCCCCCCAAATCATATTTTATTTATTTATTTTTAATTAACCAACTGATTTTGTCCAAATTTGTTGATTTTAGCGGTTCATAGACAAATTAACCATTCTACAATTTCACCTGTTCTCGGGAGCCAGATTCCATGCACCAAGTCCCAGTAAATTTGTAGCCTCCTTAAGCTTGCCACTTGTCCAATTTGACATACCATATCTCAACCATATGAAGTTGAATTTGAGTGACATTGCACCGTTGGAATTAGGGAGACGAGCACTACAATATGGTCCTAGTTTCGCTTCCATCTGACAACTTTGATTTTTGAGCTATTTTCAAGGCCACTTGTATTTCTGGATCCTCCTAGACCATTGAAGCATACCTTCCACATGCTCAAGCTTTCATGCGAGCAGTTGCAGCTGAAATTTCTCTGTAGCATCCCTGCGGATGCAAACCAAAACCCTAATCTTGACATGCAAGCTTCAGACAATGCAATCTCAGGCCTGTACGAACCAATCTCTAAGAACCACTTTAGACCTGTGCGAGGGAAACCAAAGAAGAGAGAAGAGGAGAATGCTTGATGATGATGTCCAAATGAGGGTAATTTGACTTGTATTTATAGCCATCCAAGGGTGTCCAATTTCCTTTTAGGGTTGACCCACCCTTTTGTGCACATGAGGGTTTGCATGATATACTATATTTGCCTTTAACCAAATTAATTTCTTCCAAGGGCTAGGAGGGGTCTTTCCTGAAGAGGAAGATTTTCCAAAGGAGGGAACTTGTCCCTGAGTTACCAAATTACCTTATTCCATGGATTTTTTTATTCATATTTGTAGAAGGTGATTCCAATTAAGATTCAAAGGAAGAAGCTTAGTGTTAGTGAAAACAATTTCCTCACAGAGAGGGAATTTCATATTTTAGGTTGTTCTAAAAGTGTTTACACCATGCTAGGAATGTGCTTCATATGATGTGGGGTGCTAGTAGATCATTAATCCCTTATTGCATCTTAGGTTATGCTGGTTGATTGACATTTCAAGAGCTTACTATAGGTGGATCTTTGTCCTTGAGATATGTTCCAAATAAAACACACTTATCGTGGAGTTATTTGGCTTATGTAAAATTGAAATATTCTAAATGGTGTGCATGTTGAGGAGGATGGAGCCACACAATTTTTTCACCCATTGGAGACATTAAGAGGCTTCGAATTCAGGTTGGGAAACTATTTCCTTAGAAGGGTTCGGCTATACACCGCCCCAAATTTATTTCAAAAAATTACATTTTAAACCTTTATCCCATGGGAATTTGTGAGGAAAGAGCAAGGAAATCCATTTTCACCTAGTAAAATTAAAATTACATCCTCCCATCTACCCTACTTTTCTAGTAATAATAATTATTTGGAGGTACTTTACCCTAATTTTGTAATAATAACCATTATTTAGAGGTATTTTCCCCATCATGTGCACTTAGTTCAATTTTTTAGCATGAGCTCCTTTAAATACACTATTATAGTTGTCATAGGCTTGGTTCAAGCCTAGTTGATAGCATAAATTGCCTACAAACCTATTTTGGATAAAGGCAAGGATACTATGAACAACTCCCTTGATCCTTATCATGATCCTGATAATGAATTTCACGATGTTAACTCCAACTATGAGGAGGATCTTATATATGAAGAGGAAAGTGGTCCTAATTCACCTAAATAATTAGGTTGGTTTCAATCTACTCCATTTTTTATGTTGTATATTTTTCAGTTAAAGTTTATTATATGGTGTGCATGAATATTGTTCAATATTTTATTCAAGTTTATTGCATAAACTAGATGAAACAAGCTACATTAAGTTGTGTTTGACTTAAATAACATCCTAGAATTTACAACCTTCACCATAAAAAACCAAATATTGGCCAAAGAAATGCATAATCATTTAGAGATGAAAAGAAGCACATGTCAAAAATGTATTAGTATAATAATTATATTGGTATTAAGCTCCAAGCATCCTACATATGGAAAACATAGACTTCAATACCAAATCAGATCCTTTGTTGAAACATGGAATTGGCATCCAGTTTACATTCATTTGTCCATATTTTCCACCATCTTTACCCTTATATCCATACCTTGTTACTCTATTAATCACCTTTTTAATTAATGTATGCAAATTTTTTTATGTCACCTTAGTTTGTGCACTTTTTCTTATATTTTGATAATAGGTTGACTATTTTGAGCGATTTTATTAATAAGATTGACAACAAATTCGTTTCAGGATAGTCTAGCTTGCTAGAGTATTGTTGTTTATATGCTATGTTGTTCTCCATGTTTTGTGTTATCGATACTCCAAGGTGAGATTCTAATGATATTGTTTCATAGTTTTGATACTTTGTTCACAGTATTATGTTTTCTTGACAACACCAACAGGAATCAACACGAGCTCACTCAGTCATAATCAATCTAGACTGTTGTGCCAAAAAGGCAACTACTTCTTGATGACACAACCAATTTGGATGTGATAGTTATAGGTTTTTATTATTTGTCTCCTTCCATTTGAAGATATTTTTGTAATGTTACTTTATTCTCAGTAAACTATTATAATTTGTTATTTAATACTCTCAATTTGGATAAAATGAGAATCTAGATATTCTCATAGCTAATTATGATCTTAAGAATAAACAAGATGTAATCTACAAAGAAGGAAGACCTCTACCTCGAGCAAGGGGGGCGAGACTACTATATTTTTGCAGAAACTATGTATCTACAATCCTAATCTGATATGAATGCAAACTTTATGGTTCATGGATTTATAATATCCCATTGGTTTAGCCCGTTGACTTGTGCATTACCAACTCCCTGCTAAGGAGAAAGGGCCCTCTTCTTTGATATGAACTGTTGTGACAGTAAGGTAGTGTAGAAATTTGTTGAATTGACTCTTAGTTGTGTTTCATGTTATTTCACTGTTATTGTTACATATTTTCATTGATGCACTATAGTTACCAATTTATTGACTTGAAAAATAGTTGACCTTGATTATTGGGGTAACAACATAGGTCCTATATCAATCCATTTATCAGTTTTCGTTATTTATTATTTTGTTGCTACAATATTTAGGGTTTTTTCTAGATGGGTTGTTATGTTTATGTTACAGTGTGATTGTGACATATTCATGGAAATATGATTGCAGTGAGTTTCTTGGTTGGGTGAAGATTTGGTTGGATGGTTTTTGCAATTCTTTCTAAGGGTGTTGTTTCCCTTTGTGTAAAGAGTGACCTCGATGATTGAGTGACTTTATTCTACAAGTGTGTTTTTAATTCAGAATTGTGTGAAGAGTGCTTTTAATTTTGAAGTGTGATAGTAATGGTTTTGGTATGATGAGAGTGAGCAGTTACAACAACTTGATTTTGATTGTGTGTCATGTAAACAGAGACTTTGGCACTATATAGTGTTAGTTAGCATTACTACTTGCATATACTTTGCATAAAACCTTGAAATAAAAAGTCTTTCCCTGGTTGAAAAATTATGTATGAGTGTAATTTATTGATCTTATTTAAAAATTTAATTCGCCCAACATCCTCTACAATGAAAAAAAAAGTATACATGTTCAACGGCTAGGCTGGCGATTCATGAAACATCAAATAAATATGGGTAAAGAAGCAAGAAAAAAAATATCTACAAATCCAGGGAAACTACAATATTTTCATTTATGTTATGGTCAACAAAGACTAAACAATACAAAATTTGACTAAATTCCATGCACTCATGATGTTTTCACTAAGGTATGAAATAAAACATACACATCCATTGAAGTTTATAATATCATTAAAGATATTTTTAGAAAATATCTACATCCATAAAGAGGATAAATAAGGAGACTATGGAGTTTGAATGTATATAAATTAATTTCACTCCTTCCCAATCCCTTTACACTCAACCTGTTTTGAACCTTGTAACATAAAAATGACAAGAAACCAATAATTGTAGTCCACTTCGAGGGGGAAGTTCCTTTTACAATTAATGCAATTTATAAGACAAGATTTAATGATCCTAAGACTATATCTCCTAAGTGTATATATAGGAGACAAAGGGTACACTTATAATAAAATGGTACAATGAAAGGTTCTCTCCTACATAACAATATAACAATAGAAATGTAATCACTCAATATCTAGGCTTTAATAAGTGGTTTTAGGGTTAAGATGGTGCTTATATAGAGCTTAAAACAACTATATATTGATCCTGAAAATGAAAAATGGTTCTTATATGCTAATATAGGGCTTGAAACAACTATATATTGATTTACCATCATAATAAGTTTAACAAATTTCATTACCCAAGCTGAAAAAAAATTGAAGTTTTGACAATACTCGAAAAAGAATGAGAATCATTCATAGAGACAAATCAATGTGAGTAGATATTATCAACAAAATTAATTGAATGTTAAGATCACACATGATGAGCCCTCATATTTCACCAAGAATCTTGCAACTCACAAAGGCTTCTCAACTCAAATTTTCAACCGGGGGTTTGTACAATCTTAGAGGTGACAATGCTATATGCACAATAGGTTAGGTTCTACTCATGTCACTCTTATTCATGAAATCATATTAGGGTATTTAGAGACCATTCCTCCAACTAATTTTAGTGAAAAACTCTAATGAAAGCATAAATGAACATGATTCTGCTGCCAAGGTGAAAATTCCAATCATCAAATGTAAATGCTAATTAAAGTTGCATAAGGAAAATAACTAATCTATTTGCATAAATTGTAACAACCTTGGTTAAAATCCATGTAATAAAGTTAATAAAGGTAAAATAAGACCTTGGTCATGGTACACGTATTCCAAGTTGAATGTTGGGCAAAAACATAGTGATGGGGATTAGTTGTGATTAATTTATGGCTATGGACATTGGCAAAGGAAATGGCTAAGGCTTTGGAAAGGCAAAGTGATATTTATTGGAATTTATTTATGAAAATAATTTAAAATAGGAGAAAAGGAAGGTGAAAGGTCACAAATTACATGTGAGGAGGAAATTGAAGGAAAATAATGGAAAATGAAGAAAATAGAGGCCTCATTAATAAAAAGGCTTTTGAGGATCAGTTCACAAACTTTTTTCAGTTCAGTTTTGGATCTCTCTCTCTCATACTCTTGGACACTTAGAATTTTCTTCGAGCACTATTGGAGGAGTGTGGCATACTTGGGATTTGGAGCAAGAAGGAAAAGGAAAAGCAAGAAATCGTAACGAGACATCATGATCAACAACTACAATGGGTTTTTCTTGTAGGTACTTAATTGCATGTATGATTTCCTTGCTAGTTTTGGCATGTGTGGAATATGTAAGTGGTTATTTGGTTATGATATATTATTGGCATGGAGGATTTCCTAGATTGACAATGGTTTTGCCTAAACTTTCCATTTCTTGGATAATCATGATGTTGTGGGTTTTACTTTTTCTTTTTTCTTTTTGGTTGGCTCTCATATTCCTTTGGATGTGGGTTGAGTTTTTAGTTCTTGGAGTCTTGGTTGGACAAACTCTCTGGAAGCCCTGTAACAACTTGGGTTGAGTTACTATTCTTGGAGCCTTGGTTGGGAAAACACTCTAGATTCCTTGGTGGGTTTAGTTATTAGTCTTAGAGCCTTGGTTGGAAAAACGCTTTGGAACCAGACAACATCTATGGGTTTATTTACTAGTCCTGGAAGCCTTGGTTGGAACAAATGCTCTGGAGCCCCGGACAACTTAGGTAGAGACCGATCTGGTGATGGTTAGTGGTGTCCAACCATGAGGTGGAATCATTGTTTGAGGGTTGAGGTGGGATTGGCCTCTGGAAGCCCTGTTTTAGTTTTAGATGGTTCATTTCATGAGATCCCACATTCATGCTTGGAATATGGTGTGGGGATGATTGGCTGAAGTAAGTTTTGGCTCAGCCCAATCTATGGTTAGGTGGTACGTGGAAGTCCCATACCTGGTTGGTAATTCCGTATGATAATAAGAGTTATGTTCCCTATTGTACTGACTATCATGTTCATGTTATAGTTTATTTTCCATGGTTTCTACTCTACTTATTTGTTGGTTACATGTTTGGTTATGCGAGGTACCCTAGCTATGGCTCTTACTCCTAATTTCATAAGTAAATTGAATGGATAATACATGCATGGGCTAATGAATTGTTGTTGCAGTTAATTAGTGAGGGTTTATAACCTTCTTGATAACCCTCAGATGAAAAGTATCATCTTACGATCAGATAAAACTATTAAATCATGATGGTGTGACTAGAGGGTCTATTGTTCTAAATTGTAGGTCGCAAGGTCGCAAAATTGTAGTTTAGATAGGTCGCAAGGTCGCGAGATCGTGAGGTCGCAAGATTTTGAGGTTATGAAGTTGCGCTGTCATGAGCTTGTGAAGTGGTGAAGTTGCAAGGTCGCAAGGTCCCAAGCTTGTGAGGTCGCGAGGTTGCATGCTTGGAGTGTTCAAATAATTGCTACATGCAACCTTGAGAGAAGGAAAAGTTTGGAACTTTTCTAGTGTAAGAGTAGTATAAGCAAAGAAAGTTAGACTCCATTTCCTTAAGGTCACCTAGGAGGTTGAGTCATACCATAGTAACTCTTCATCACATGTTTACTCTGGTGGGCCTGTTATTTGGGTAAATGTGGGAGGAGGGTGTTACATAAATAACTCATGCTACTCTACTTTCATAATTGATTCAAATCAATTGTTGAAAAATGGCAACAAGAAATTGCTAAAATTAGAAGTGCTAAAAATAACACTGCTAAAAATAGTAGTTTGGGTATGAGTGCTGGATTGGGCAACAGGGAATGAAAAATGGAAGTGCTAAAAATAGAAGTTCTATTTTTAGCAGTTCAGTGTGGATTCCTATTTTAGTCAGTCCCTGGACTAGAAATAGGAAGTAAAATTCGAATTTGATATTAACAGCAGTTTGTAAATTAATTAATTAATTCAGTTTGATTTAATTAGTTAAGGAATTATAAACTTGAAGTCTATGTGAGCACATGCAACCGTTTCTCCTTTGATTGAGGAATTTAACCTTCAGTTAAAGAGATAAGAGTGAGTTGTAATCAGTTGACTTAGTTTAAATTATTCAAATCCAGTTAGATTAATTTAACAATTTGTTAAATTAATGAGAGTTCAGTTAGTTAATGCTTGCATGCTTGTAACTACTGTATTTCAGATAACTGAGTATTTACTCATGGATAACTCATGCATATCAGTTCAGACAGAGACCCAATTGAGATCATATGGAGGGACAGTGTACTATTAGTTGCTAGGATATTCCTTGGTGAATATTCCTTACATGCAGAAGGAATATTATTCCTTATGGATTGCGTAGTTGGACCTGAGGTTACAACAGGTATGATATGGCCAATTCACACATGTTATGACATTGGACCCCAATCAAAACTGCGCAAGGAAACAGGAGCTTGGAGGACTTGAGCAACCTATATATACAGGCCTAGGTAGTCCATGAGCTACATCATCAGAGTAAAGAGAGAGCATGATAGTTTTGAACTGATTCTTTTTGTATGTTGTTGAGGATTTCCACTTGATTGATAATACAAAGATGGGTTTTTAGGCTGGTGCTTTCCCCAGGTTATATCTTCTGTGTTATGGTTGATTACTTCTCATTCTCAGTTATATCTGTTCATGCTTGTTGTTGCTCATGTTTGATTAAGCTTCTGCTGAGTTTATGGTAGATGTAGATCTAGTATTATGCTTTAGTACATTGCATATATCAGTTGGATCTGCAGGTGAAATTTCTACATGATATCAGTGAGCTAGTTGCTTTGTAGAGAAAATTATACATCGTATCTGAGCACAGGTGATCAAGGAAGAAAAGTATACAAGAAGGGAGAAGTTGAAGTTTGTGGTTTCTGAATATTGAATTGAGTTCTTATCACATCTATTTCACCGATGGTGTTCTATTGTTTGAGACTCAAATATGCCCTTGATGGCAGTTCGAATTATATAGCCTAGAAGGATCGCATGGAGGCAGTATTAGAAGATAATGGTCTAAAGGACTTCATTGATCAAGAAGTCCAGAAGCTGACTGATGCTACTCAACTGGTGAATGGAAGAAGTGTGTGGCTAGAGCTAGGAGAATCCTCCTGGAGGGAGTTTGAGATCACATTGTCTCGAGCCTCCATGGGAAGGAGACTCCATTTTCGATGTGGAAAACATTGAAAGATATTTATCAGAATAGCAGCGATTAGAGGAAGTTGGCACTGAAGGAAAAACTTCGAAAGATCAAGTGTGAAAAGGGTGACACGATCTCTATGTATCTGAGCAAGCTCACCTCATGCATGGATGAGCTTGGAAGTGTAGGAATCATGACAGCTAATGATGACATGGTGAGTCTTGCACTCCTCGGTCTTCCTAAGAGTTGGCATAGCTACCAGGACTCGGTTAATGGAAGAGAGAAACTGCTAGATTGGGAATGACTTTGGTCGGATTTGATGTAGGAGGAGATAAGAAGAAGCACTAGAGATGGTTCTTCATCCATGGACAATGAAGAAAACTGTGCCTTAGCGAGTAAGGCAAAGAAGGCGAAGGAGACGGTTTCTCTTTCCGAATCCAGTTCTTCCGATGGTGGGAAGAATTTTGACAAATCAAAAGTGCGATGCTTTCGTTGTCATGAGGTGGGCCATTTTGTTACAAATTATCCACTAAGGAAATCCAAGAAGGGATATGGGGAAGGATCTAAAGGTGAGGCACTTGCTTCACAGTTCGAGTTGGATTTCACACTCTTCGCATGCATGGTTTCATCCATGGTGGGAAGTGGTTGGTTTCTTGACAGTGGAGCTTCTTTCCACATGACCAGTAAAAAGAGTTTGTTCAGTACTTTGGAGGAGAAAGATCTCCAGATACTCATAGTGATGGGTAACGATGAAAAGTATAGTGTCTCAGGCACAATTATTTTTAAGAGGGAGCATGGAGCTCGCCTTACCTTGATTGATGTCAAGTATGTACCAGGATTAAAGAGAAACTTGATGTCGATCGTGATTTTGGAAGACAGAGGCTATGATGTAGTCTTCAGTAAGGGAAAGGTTTTCCTTAGACACATCATCGTTAGACAGGTGAAGCAAATTGGTTCACTGGTCAAGAACCTGTATGTTCTTGAGGTTCAAGATGCATGCAAAGCCTTGAGCAGCAGGGCAACTGATGGAGACTTGGTGGTTGAGAGGGAGAGTATATTACCTCTCAACATGCAGCGCCAGAAGAAGTCTCAAACGATTGCGGAGGATCCACGATTGGTGCAGTAGCTTCAAGAGGTTGTGGAGCAGTGACAACTAGAGAAGTTGAGAGGAGATCGAGTAGAGACATCTACTCATGCAGATATCTCCGGTAGGGAGAAACTTCGAGCCAGGTGGGCTGGGGGATCACATGTAGCCATACCTCCAGGTAGGAGGTGGGGTGATGTGGAGTGATTGTCCCAAGGAGGAGGGGTAGGATCCTTGAGGTACCCAACCTCTTTGATTCATATTTGCTACGAGAGCTCCGATGAGGAGTAGCAGAACTGACTGATTGGGTAGAGACAAATTCGGATGGAGTGACAGAGAGAGCTGCAGTGCAGGGAATCCCAGGACAACGTAGATCTAGCAGGCTACAGCAATGCGAGAGGCACAAATGTGTTGCACAGTGCAGGGTAGCACATAGAGGTGTGCAACGGTGCGAGATGAATGGAGATGTTGCAGTAGCGCAGAGGTCAGAGAGGGAGCACTTGTCAGCAACAAGTAGAGCTTCAACATCAGAGTATGTTTCTAGCCCAACAGAGAGGTCAGTTGGGAGTTTTTTTTGTTCCAAGAGTTGCTGGAGCAACCACACTTGGTAGATGTGTTGCATGCAGAGAATTCCGAAGGTACAGGATCGAGTTTGAGAGGAAGCCTTTCTTGTTGAGAGGGAGTGTTGAAAAATGGCAACAAGAAATTACTAAAAATAGCACTGCTAAAAATAGTAGTTTGGGTATCAGTGCTAGATTGGGCAACAGGGAATGAAAAATGGAAGTGCTAAAAATATAAGTTCTATTTTTAGTAGTTCAGTGTGGATTCCTATTGTAGTCAGTCCCTGGACTAGAAACAGGAAGTAAAATTTGAATTTGATATTAACAATAGTTCGTAAATTAATCAATTAATTAAGTTTGAGTTAATTAGTTAAGGAATTATAAACTTGAAGTCTATGTGAGAACATGCAACAATTTCTACTTTGATTGAGGAATTTAATCTCCAGTTGAAGAGATAAGAGTGAGTTGTAATCAGTTGACTGAGTTTAACTTAGTCAAGTCTAGTTAGATTAATTTAACAGTTTGTTAAAATAATGAGAGTTCAGTTAGTTAATGCTTGCATGCATGTAACTACTGTATTTCAGATAACTGAGTATTTACTCATGGATAACTCATGCATGTCAGTTCAGACAGAGACTCAGTTGAGATCAGATGGAGGGACAGTGTATTATCAGTTGCTAGGATATTTCTTGGTGAATATTCCTTGCATGTAGAAAGAATATTATTCCTTATGGATTGCGTAGTTGGACCCGAGGTTATAGCAGGTATGATATGGCCAATTCACACATGTTATGACATTGGATCCCAATCAAAAATGCGCAAGGAAATAAGAGCTTGGAGGACTTGTGCAGCCTATATATACAAGCCTAAGTAGTCCATGAGCTACATCATTAGAGTACAGAGAGAGAAGGATAGCTTTTGCGCTGATTCTTTTTGTATGTTGTTGAGGATTTCCACTTGATTGATAATTCAGAGATGGGGTTTTAGGATGGTGCTTTCTACAAGTTATATCTTCTGTGTTATGGTTGATTACTTCTCATTCTCAGTTATATTTGTTCATGCTTGATGTCACTTATGTTTGATTAAGCTTCCGCTAAGTTTATGGTAGATGTCGATCTAGTATTATGCTTTAGTACATTGCATATATAAGTTGGATTTGCAGGTGAAATTTCTACATGATATCAGTGAGCTAGCTGATTTGTAGAGAAAATTCTACATCAATAACCTACCTTGCATGGATAATTTATCTACTTGCACTTGCTAAAATTGAAAAATCATATCTTTAACATGCCTATGAAGAAGAAATGCTAAATCTAACTATGTTTTGCTATCTGATCGCTGCAATAATGGAAGGATGAGGTTGGAATTGTCCTAAATCCTTTCCTAATCAGAAAGTCATAGTGTGGGAGATATTATTCAACTTAACTAGGCCAGAGTCCAAGTTTGGAGTAAAATTAGTTGAAGGAATCAAAGTTACAGGGCTACTACAGGAGGCCCTGTTTTGCTATAGGAGGTGGGTCTGAGAGAATTTTGAGGATGGAAATGGTATCTTAGGGATTAAGGAAGGTGCATGGAGGTAGGAGGTGATAAGTGAAGGTTATGGGAGCCCTTTGGCCAAGCCTAGGACCCCTCAGAGGTCTATCTTGCACCAAAGTTGATGCACATGGTGCCTATTATTTGCCTTGACAAAGTGATTGTGGAGACATAGGTTGGGAGCAACATATGGTACCTAGGAGGAGGATGCAAAAGTCCAGGTGAATGTGAGAAGGTATTCGCACCTTGGCAGATCGATGCAGTCCCCGTAGCTAGCCAAGTACATGCATAAAATGATAAATAACACAATGAAATAAATTAACATGGAAAAGATGAGTTGAATTTGACTAAAATCAATTTCATCCCACAACACTACTCTGATCACTAAATAAATGACACTAACTCCTAAGTTGTAGAGGATAAATATGCAAAAAGGTCAAACCTAACATTTATCCATTTCCAAGAAATCATAAACAAATATTTTTAGATTTTCATTAAAGATTTTTCCAATCACTTTTCCCACAAGAGAGGTGATAAGCAACCCTGCAATTACAAGTTTTTATGATGTACTATCTACAAAAACAAGAGAAAGATTGTAGAAATTTTGAATAATAAACACATATTCAATGGAGATTATCCTGATCATGTGCTATTGCAGAATACATACACAATACATAAGCTCCTCTACGTTGATCATCAATATAGCAGCATCAATAACAATAAAACATCAAGAGCATACACACATTAACACAATATGTAACCCGGGGAAAGCTTACAGCTGAAAACCCCACACTATCTGTATATTAATGTTTGAGAACATGTAACATTACAATAGTCAATACTTCTCACAAGTATCTAGCACTATCTCCACCTGTTACACACAATACAACTCAGATCTGATCTCCAAATCTATTCCACTGCTTGCCTGTCTCCACTGCTCAATACCTACTCAAGAATGGATGAGAATGGTTGAACCAAACTCGTATTTACCTCAAAAGAATCACTCACACTAGGAATCACATGAGAAGAGGCTATAATCACTTAGCATTGGCCAATTCTCATTCGCATAACTCAATCCCATTGATTGTGCAAATCCTCATGCACAACTATAGTCACAACTGATAGCAATCTGATCCTCTAACACCTGTCCGTGCTGAACTGAACATGCACTGACATGCAACTAAGTTAACTAATGTATTCTTAGTTGCATTATGAGTTAATAATTAGTTTAAAAACTCATCATTAGTCTATTTGCAGTTAGACTAATTACAACTAGTTTAGCCAAGTCAAACTGAACACAACTCCATCAACTCCACAATCAAACTTCACCAAACTCAACTGATTGAGTTCTAACTGAAGTCATGATGCAAAAAACTCAAATGACCCAAAAAAAAACAATTTCATTCTGACAGATGCATGTGCCACATCTGTCGCTCAAACTGAAGTGCTCCAAGAGAATAAGATAAAGTTTATAGTCTAAATATTATTATAAGCTAATAATATTTGAATGCTCTATAATTAGACTTGACAGTGTCACTGTTGTTGTCTAAAAATAGAATTCCATCTATTTTTTCCAACTTGACCAATTATCCATAAACAACATCCTGCAACTCATAGACATGATCCATATGTCTAAAAATAGACTTTGCGCCATAATTTACCTACGGGCCCACTTAGTGAAGGCGACTCTTTTCACTAAGCTCCATCATCTTGTTGCAATCTCAACACTCCTTCTCGACAAGATATGGATTATCAACAACCCCTATCCTGCCTCGGTGGTACTCGAATTTTCTCCTGGTGAGAGCCTTCGTCAAAATATCAACATCCTGATCCTCCGTTGGAATGTATGAAAGTAACATGATTCTCCGTTGCACACAATCTCTGATATGATAGTACCTGATGTCATCCGTTGAGCTCCCTGCCCAATCTGCATCCTCTTGTCTGTACCAATCTCCATATCCTGATGTGCCTCTGTTATAACGCAATACATGCTTGCCCGCCTTCCAGAAGAGCTTGGTAGGCTTAACCATAGCTTGTGAAAGCTGGTTAACAACATAGCATATATCAGGTCGTGTATTGACTAAATACATCAGCGACCCCACCAACTATCGATAAACAGTGCCATCCACTTCTTCTCCCGAAGTGGCATCCTCCTTCCTCCAACCTCCAAGAAGAGGAGTATCAACAGGCTTGCAGCCATGCATGTTGAACTTCTCCAGTATCTCCCGAGCATACTTACCCTGAGAAACAAACAGTCCACCATTGTGCT
>APFE030296962.1:0-20630 GCA_000404065.3 Pinus taeda
CACTTCATCAGCTTACGAGCCCCGGGTTGACAATTAATACTAGCAATTTAGATAACAATAAATTGACTAAACACAACTCAAAAAGAAAATCAAAGGATCTGAACAAACATATGTTTTGTGTTGCTGAAGAATGATCTTTTAGGAACAAACGGTATATGATTTAAAATGCACATATAAAAATAAATCATAAAAGGTTATAGCTAGATATAAAAGAATATTTCAATTACATTTTGATAAATCTAAAATAGGTATATATCAAAACAAGTATAGAAGGCCATGTCTAATAGTATGTGAATTTCATGTAAGAGCATGGCCATCACTACTCTATTCTGAAAGCCATACAACAATAGAAAACATGGAGAAGCAACCAAATTATTTCTCTCTTCTACCTATATATAATATTCTACAAAACTCTGCAATCCAGTCAAAAGATATCATCAAAAGAGTTTTTGATAGCCATGAAGCTAAAATAATTGTAAGTATAAATCATTGAGAAAGAAACAACACCAGTAACACTATTGTTGCCATATTTTTTATGACCTGTATGAAAGTCTAATCAAACATATAATTGTATGAAAGGGAAAATTCTTATGTGTATAATACTCGAGAATTGATCCTTTATATGTAACTGGGGAAGAATGGAAATCAAAATATATTATGCAGCATGAGTAACTTCCAAGCTTGTTTCTAGTTCCATTGAAGAGGGTGAATTTGATGTTATGGGTTCATGCTCTTACATCTCCTTAAGAATTACTTTATTAAAATTTACTAGAGGTGAACGCTTACTTGGAATTACTCTAGAATCACTCTTGAATTCCCCCCAAATGAATATTGTTTTTGTTCCCTTCCTCCAAAAGGAAAATTACGATAAAACTTATTAGACGACTTACGTTCAAGCTTGACAACTCCAAGACGACCTTGAGCTTGGCTTGGACTTGGAAAAAAAATTAAAAAAAAAAAAAATATATATATATATATATAATATATATATTGTTTAATTTTGCATTTTCAATTTGAAATTGATTGCATTTTGCAGGAAACATGAGTCACAAATTGGCTTGCACTTTAGAGGCAAAATTGATAGAGAGGTGGAAATTTAAATCATTATGCCATAAAAAAAATTGTAATAGTTTTCTTAGATCTTTCCTTTCGATAATATTCCCATATTTTCCAGTTTGAATACCATCAAGTTAACTATGGATTTCATCCTCCAATGTTCAAAATTAATGAGAAAAATAATTAGTACAATAGACACAGAGGAAAGTTACCTTCACTCAAGAGTATTTGAAATCCTCTACGATAGATTCTCGATCAGTGAGATATGTTCCACTAGGGTCACAACAACCACATTTGGTGCCTTGAATAGTCACAAAAGATCTTCTTCTGATGAATCACTTGTGAGAGAGTCATCCTTGCTTTTGCAACAATTTCAACCTCTGACTCATTAGTAGTTGCAGCTTCATAAGGAGTTATTTTCCCATCATATTCATGTTTGTATTTTGTAATAGGTCTTTTGATTTTAATCATCAGACATATCATAAAGTTCCTGCTATGTCAATTTCTCTTCTTCACAATCTGGATGAATCTTTCTTGGATTGGCATGGTATATATTGAGCTTTTAGTATTTAAATTATTTAATTTCCATTTTCAATTTGAAATTGATGCATATTTCAGGAAACATGAGTCACAACTTGGCTTGCACTTTGGAGACAAATTGCTAGAGAGGTGGAACTTTAAATCATTATGCCATAAAAATTTGTAATAGTTTTCTTAGATCTTTCCTTTCGATAATATTCCCATATTTTCCAATTTGAATACCATCAAGTTAACTATGGATGTCATCCTCCAATGTTCAAAATTAATCAGAAAAATAATTAGTACAATATGAACAAAGGAAAGTTACCTTCACTCAAGATTATTTGAAATCCTCTACGATGGATCCTTGATTAGCAAGACAAGTTCCACTATGGTCACAACAACCACATTTGGTGCCTTGAATTGTCACAAAAGATCTTCTTCTGATGAATCACTTGTGAGAGAGTCATCCTTGCTTTCGCAACAATTTCAACCTCTGACTCATTAGTAATTGCAGCTTCATAAGGAGTTATTTTCCCATCATATTCATGTTTGTATTGTCTAATATGTCTTTTTATTCTAATTAAATCGAACATATCATGAAGTTGTTGCTACATCAATTTCTCTTCTTCACGATTTGGATGAATCTTTCTTGGATTGGCATGGTATATATTGAGCTTTTAGATGTACCCGAACACTGAGCATCTCATGAAAATGTGAGCATGAAATTGTAGAAAACAATGGAAATATTTTTAACTAAACATATGTACTATCAACTTCTCTTCCTTGATTCTCTCCACTTCTATGTGACAATTTTCCTCTTGAATCCATAGTCTGTGAATTTTCTACTGCTATCTCAACTTCAGCCAAAGTATATTCATTCCCATTTTCTCCACTTGACCAATGCTCCAATGTCTCATCATCAGCAAAAACAGCAGGCTCTGTAACACGCCTTGCATATTCGGGATGTGGGGGAAGAGCGAGTGGAAAACATGGTAAAATTAGCATTCAATCATGTTACTATTGTGGCCAATTCAAAGGACTGATTCATGCTCTGCAACACAAATGTTTTGAATGAATCCCTTATAAGGTAACTTATTTCCACTTGGCTTGAAAATCTTGACATATCTGACCTCCATGATTCACATTGGAAGCAATAAAAGCAAAGTGGAAAGTGTGGGAATACTCTACAGTAAATAAGGCATGGACATGGTCTTGCTTCATTGCAGCAAGACATATTATACATGTTCTCTGCATCATAGAATGTACACATTGGAGTGCCATATCTACATACAAAGAACCATAGTTTTACAATTTCTTCAAAACACCCCATAACCATAGTAGGAAAATTAATCCAAAGAGATAAAAAGTTCGGAATTTCATGATTCCTTTTGCTGAGAAAATTAATCAAATCAAAATTTTTGGAGATAACAAGTGACAAGGTGTGGCTCAAATAAAAATATACAAATACATAAAATGATTTTTCTAGAATAATGCAAGGGGTCATATTTGTTGACTTCAATGCCCCTTAGAGGCCATTGAAGGATTTTTCAATTTGATGAAGGACATAAGAAAAAGTTAAATAAGCACAATTTTCCATGAAATTTTCATTAAATAAAATTACCATAATAGAATTTGAAATTCTTTGATATCAATGCATGTGTTCGAGACATTAAAAATCAGATAGTCGTTTGAAGATGACTTGCAATGTGAACAAAATGGAAGGGGTATAAGCCTATAGTTCTACTTTAGTTTCTACTTGTTCTAGGAGTAAATTTCATCCTTGGTGATTCTAGGAAATACTTTTGTATATGGATTTCATGTGATGAATTAAATTTGCTTTCATATTTAGTTGAGAACAAAGATGAATTTATAAAAATAAGGTATACTCACTATATATGTTTTGTTGTTTCCAAGAATAACACTTGAAGGAAATTGTCTATTAATGTTTATTGCACCCATGGTTATGATCCATGGTGTTACATTTCAAATTGTCCCTGGAGTAGGACCATCATTTAAAATGGAACAAACAACTACCTTTCCTCTATTGACTACATTGGATGCTCCATTTGCAATACCATCTTGAAAATAATTAGAAAGAGGCAGGTCATACCCGATAGAAATAGAGAACACATCAACTCCATCATGTACCCTTACATCAAATGTTACAAGAATATATGGATGATAGCATTCTCCTCCAATTAGATTGGGAGGCTAACTAACTTTATAGGCTTCAGCTCTAGCATGACGAGTTATTGGAAATAATGTGCTAATAGGATAATTATTATTTTTCAATGTGTTTACTGTAAGAACGACAATCAAGCTTCTACCTAGCAAAAGTTAAAACGAGATTCAAAGTAAATACACAGGAAGTGGGAATGAAACCTAGGAGGGAGAACATTAATTTTTTGGACATATAAGAGTAGCTATTATTTTAAGAGCTTCGTATTTTGAGGAACTATTGAATTGTATTTTCTAATTAATAATAGTCAAGCTATTTTCACCTACAATAAAGAAATAATTCTCAGATTACCGGCCATAAATAAACAAGTACGTGAGCATCATGGCATTGCGAAAAAGAAACAGAGAGACAAGTGAATCCTAATAAGTCTTGAGTTTGGATTGTCTACAAGCAAAAGAGGGAGTCTATATCAAAGCCATTTCATTGTAACAGTGTATGGGAATGCTATTAGGTTGCATAGGTTCATACACTCGCATGAATTTTATTAGTGTGCAGAAGAGGCCTAATACATCCATTTGAGCATGTAACCACAAAGACGAAGATGGTATTAATGTTAAATAAAATCACAATATAAGGATAACATAGTCTGCAACAACCAATAGATGATAACCACAAGTCAAAGCCAACTCCCTAGGCATGACACTGAAACTGTTGTCAATGTTCAGACCAAAGTGAGGGAAGATACTATCATATAAACCTAGTAGAGTCTTTCTAGCCAAACCCAACTTCTCTATTGGAAAAGTTTCTTGCAAGGAATATTAAAAAAGATTCTTGCTTTTGTATTTGATATCTTCTTCATTGATATGCTTTACATACTCTCACTAGGTTTCATCATCACCTCCAAGTCAATCTATGCAATATTTCTTGGCATTTTCATAAGTTGATCATCCACACTTTAGAATCATTCTCTATAGATGGACATGCTTCTCTTTCTGGACAAGGTTGGTGAAAGTTGGAGGTTCATATTTTTGGATAAGGTTCATGATTGGTATGTTCAATTCACCTTGAATCTCCTGAGTGAAATATCTTCATTTAATTTGTGTTGATTATGAACTTGCATACTCTCACTAGGTTTTAACACCACCTCCAAGTTGATATATGCATGATTGTTTGACGTTTTCATAAACCGAGCATCCACACTTTAGGATCATTCTTTGTAGATGGACACGTCCATCTTTTTGGACAAGGTTGGTGAAACTTGTAGGTTCATATTTTTGGACAAGGTTCATGATTGGTAGATTCAATTCACGTTCAATCTTGTGAGTGAAATATTCTCATTTACTTTCTATTGATTATAAACCTTCTATATTAGTGTTACAAAAGGATGACAAGTAAATTTTAGGAATGGAGTGCAAAAATAAACATCATGTGCAATAATATAATTATATTTACTAATTTTTGTATATATATTATTATATCATGTATAGTAAGATAATTATATTCTTTGATTTTTTTACCCCTATATAAATTAACTACAAATTAAACCATACGAAGAACATAAAAGGGAAAATAACTTAGTAATCTCAATAAAATGCTTATTTCATATTTAAATGAATTATGGACCACAATTGAAACAATACAAAGAATTAAAAGAGAGGTAAATTAGTGATCTCAATGAAATGTATTTCAACTTACCATAAGCTAGAATTTGGTCACAAGACCTATAAGTGGAATTCCTGAGATACAAAGACATGGTAGAATATATGGGAATCTGTAGATTAAATACGTGAGTTAACAAAGCTACAACTTACAATATAATATTTACAAATTTCAAATCATTTAGAGAAATTCTTAGAGGCATTATTGTGGCCATCTTGGATTATCCTTTTAAATACCCCACCAGATTTTTCAATATTTACCTTCCAAACAAAGAGTTTTTGGAGAATATATCTGGATATTTCTCCATTGGCTGGCCCAAAAATAGTGAAAAATAAACCACATGTAAAGAACATGAACCCACAATGGCTAGAGAATAGAAAGAAAATGTATAATATGACATAAATGTGGAATATGAGGTAGAGTGTATATGACAAGACGTTATGTATTGATCCGAACTTAAACAGGAATGCACCAAATTACATATGTAACCATAATACAGAGATGCAGTGGAAATAACACTTCATTTCATTAATATCAAATAATAGAATATGCTTGCAAACAAAATGGAAATAAGACTAGCTCAGGTGATGGTAGCTTATTTCTAAGAAGAGATGTGGTAGCTACATGCCTTTGAACTGTGTTCCAATGAGGCTTGAAGGCCTATTTATTACTGAGAAACAATGGAAAACCCTAAACATCCAAAAACCTAACTTTAGGAGATGAAGCACCAAAACTATGGGCCCCGTTTGGGTAAATTGCAACATCAACTTCCCGAGGTCATAACTTTGGCATACGATCTCCATTTGACATGCACAATACCTCGTTAGCAATATCTATTCGAGGATTAGAACTTTTGAGTGGAAAACATCAATGAAAGCCCTATGATTTTCCAGTTTTCCCAAAAGACATCATTTAGGGCCTCAAAACGGCTTCGGAAGTTCAGGACTCGAAAAACTGCCAAAAACAGTAAACTTTGCTACAATTAAGGAAACTGAAAAACTTAAAGAGACAATGGTGGGGGATCCAAGTGGAATAGGTGGGTGGCCACCAACATCCATCGGGATCAGTCCTCCTCCCTTAGGAAGAAATGGTCTCCATTGCATTGGGTGTCTCCATGAGATGGGGAAACTTTTGTTGAACGTGGTCCCTGGTGAGCCACTTGCCTTGGTGCAGGAGTTGGCCAAGTTTGACAACCCGATTTAGTTGGATCTTCTGTTGGAAAGTGTTTTTGATATGTGTGCCCATAATTCGACCAGTTGTGGCCTGTTCCATGTAGTCTTGGTTTAACTCTATTGGTGTGAGTTGTTCTACAATGTCTTATGTGTCCAGTAATTGTGGGAAGTACGGTCGAAGGCAGTCCACATTGAACACTAGCTATAGGCAAAGGGATGGGGGAATGCTTAGCTCAAAAGAATTGTCTCCCAAAACCTTGGTAAAGGTGTAACAACCATATCAAAGTGGTATGAGCTTCTGATGGGGTCCGGTAAGGCGTTCTTTTGGCAAATGCAACCAAACTTTGTCACCCATTTGAAACTTATGTGGCACCTGATGTTGATCATGTCGCTGCTTGTACTTGGAATTTGACTTCCCCAAGATGTCGTGAACTTACTAGTGGATGTGTTGGATGCGTTCAATAAATATAGTCACTTTATTAGCCTCAGACAATACAAGTGTGAATTTTGTCTATGTAGTCGCATGAGGCATGTCAACATCAATCAGACACAATGGTTAAAATCCTAAACCCACTTGAAAGGGACTACGACTAGTCAAGTTATGGAGAGCTATGTGATAAATGTGTTGCACATAGGGAAGACTCTCATCCCAGGTTCGTGGATGCTTGGAGTTGTACATGTGAATTATGTGCACTATCATCCTATTGACGACCTCCATCTAGCCATCAGTCTAGGGATGGAAGGTAATCGACTTGGTGAGCCTAGTGTCCAATAGTGTCCAGAGGCTTGACCAGAATGTGCTCAAGAACCTGCTATCCCAATATGATATAATGGTTTACAGGATCTTGAAATGTACCCATACTCGTTCAAAGAAGAGTTTGGTAGTGTCCTCTGCTATGATACTCTTCTTAGAGGCCGCCAACATAGCCATCTTAGAAAATCTGTCCACAGCCACAATTACATAGTCATTACCATGCTTGGTAGAAGGGAGGCCAGACATATAGTCCATGGAGATGGATTCCCACAGCTGGTTAGGAGCGGGCAGAGGAGTCTACAGGCCTTACTTCTTGATGATTAACTTGGTGGTGGCACAAGTAGTGTAGGATCTGATATATTTCCCAACATCCAGTCAAAGTTTGGGCCAATAAAAGTACTTTTGTAGTACAACCACAGTTTTCTCCACACCAAATTGTCCTGTGGCCCGATTGTAGTGCCTCCCAAATCAGCTTGGCACGCTCGCTTGTAAGAACACAAAGGTGGCCCAAGTAGCATAATAATGAGTCTTGGAGGTGGAAATTAGGAACTTGCTTTCCATCTACTAGCATCTAGTATGTGGAGGCGAACTCTAGATCATTTTTGTATAGTTGTGACCATATCATGGCCACAAGAGTTGAGAATAGTAGTTAGTGTTGCAACTGGGGGCCGGCTAAGGCAGTCTAAACATGATTGGTGCTTCTCTTTTTGTATTTAATGTTCAAGTGGAAGTGTTGCAGATATGTAGACCACTTTTGATGGCGATTATTCTACAACTTCCCTTGTGTCCGTATCAAATAAAGAGGTTAGTAATCAGTGTGGATGACCATCTCCTTCCCCAAAATGTAATGTTTCCATTGTCAGCAAGCCTGCACTATGGAATACATCTCTTTATCATAGGTGGGGTACTTCCGAATTGTATCAAAAAATTTTTGACTATGATAGACCACTGGATGCCCATGCTAGCTGAGGATTGCACCAATAGCATTGTCTGAGGCGTGTGTCTCAATTTCAAATGGATGTTGCAGGTCTAGTAGGGTGAGTAATGGTGTAGATAAGACGTGGTGCTTCAACTCAATGAATGCCTTCTGTTGGGACTCGGACCAGGAAAAATTTTCTTTTGCCCCACCCTTAGTAATTTGACTCAAAGGCCAAGTGATATGGGAGAATCCCAACACAAACCTCTGATAAAAAATTGCAAGGCCCAAAAAGTTACAAAGCTCCATTAGAGTGGTCAAGGCTAGCCAATTCCGAATGACTTAGATCTTAGTCGGATCCACATGCATGCCACACTCATATATGATGTAACCCAAATATTAGACCTGACTCATGCTAAAGGTGCATTTCTCCAAATTGGCACACAGTTTGTGCTGTCGAACGGTTTGAAGGACCTGCCGAATGTGCTGCAAGTGTTCTTCCCAACTCTTGTTGAAGATGAGGATGTCATACAGATAAAAGACCACGAATGCGTTCGTAAAGGGCCACAAGGTGTCATCCAGTCGCCTCATAAAAGTAGCAGGGGAATTTATCAACCCGAAGGGCCTAACCAACAATTTAAAAAATCCTTCCTTGGATTTGATTGCGGTCTTCCATACATCTTTGGGTTCTATTGGAACCTGGTGATAACCAGACTTCAAATCGATCTTGTTGAAATACTTGCACCCCTTGAGTTGGTCCAAAAGGTCATCAATCCATGGGATTGGATACCTGTTCCTGACAGTGATTTTATTTAGTGCCCAATAATCAATGGAGAGCCTCCAAGTCCTATACTTCTTTTGTACAAGTAGATTCAAGCTCCCACAAGGCGAGGAACTTGGTTAGATGTTCCCTTTTTGCAGCAAGTCCTATATTAGCCGCTTGACCTCTTCATTTTATAGAATGGAGTGACAATATATTGACCCATTGGGTTGAGGTTCTCCGGGAGTCAAATGGATCGAATTCTTGACTTGACAGTGCACAGGTACCCCTGTGGGTGAGGAGAAGATGTCCCTGTATTCTTCCACAATTATATCCACCTGCTTCTATTGCATGGAGGAATCCTTCTTGAGGGCCATGGATGTGGCTATGATATTCCCCTCACTTTGAGAGTGAATCAGAAAGAAAACAAATTTTTCAGTCTTGGAGATGATCTTACTGCATTACTTAGTAGAGATCAAAGAGATGGTGGTAGGCGGCGCTACCTCTGGTATCACGTATAACTTTTACCCAAATAAATAATAACAGAGTGAGGTCTAGAATCATATACATCATGTCACTTCCATAAGTATGGTTTTCCTAATAATACATCACAAACTTAAAGAACAGAAACATCACACAATACCTCATCTGTGAAAGGCTTAATGTTGTACGGAAGGCAACACTCCTGGCTAACATGGAGATCTCATCCTTGGTGATGCCACCCGATGGTGTACAACTATGGATGTGTTGTAGTCTGTTGGCCTAGCCGCTTCATGACCTTTGCCGAAATGAGGTTATTTTCGCTCCCGCTATCAACAATGAACTATAGCAAAGAACCCTTCACCCACATTTGTGAGTGGAATAGGCATTCCCACTCCTCTGGATCTTGGTGGTGGCCACAGTGGCACTAGGCTCCACATCAATGATTTTCTTCCCTTTGTCATACCCCTTTTCAGAATCTAACTCAAGGTTGGAACATGCGTCTAAATTAGAAGCCTTCAACTCAACCACTAGTGACTACCAGGCTTAACACTTACTTGTGTTGTGAGTGGAGCTCTTATGGAACTCACACCACTTTCCCATGTCCTTCTTTGTCTTCGTGGTGTTTTTCTTTTCTTGCGGCTTCAACAAGTTATCCTAGGTCGCCTTGCCTTAGCTCTGTCCTTTAATCTGCACTTTGGGGGCACCTTTCCCTTGCCTTAGATTCACAGATCCAAAGTCTTGCTTTTTGTATTTAAACTTCTGCTCAATCTTAACAATGTATCGGTACGTTGTACCAAGAAAGGAGATGTCCAAGACATCCATCTCATCCTGGATGTACCTGTGTAGACAGTCGCGGTACTTGAGTACCAAATTCTGCTCGGAATACTTGATAACCAACTTTGTGCGAAGGGTATGAAAAACATTGGTAGACTTTGGCACGTCTTGGTCCCTTCCATGCCATAGCATGCTTCATTTTATGTATTTATCCTCATAGCTCTTGACATGGTAGTACTGCTCCTTGATGGTGTCCCGGAATGAATTCCAAGTGGGTACAACTGAAAATTGTGAGGGTGTACTTTCGTCCTTCTTCTCATAGTAGATTTCCCACCAGTCCTTGATGTGGGGGGCAACTTTGAGAAGTGCAAAAGTAATCTTTTCCCGGCTGGAAAAATAAAGAACAGGAAAATATCCTTCTATAAGATTTAACCATTTATCAATGATGTTCACATCTATCTAACCTTCAAATATGGGGATGCAAAAATTAACTTATACCTTAAAAGGTATGGCACTTCCAGAATAGTTTATGGAAGGAGATGCGTCGCCTTTGATTAGCCAATGAAGGATTTGGGCAAAGTTGTCCATCATCACATTCCTTTGTCACTCGAGGGCTTCTTATCTCGATTTTTGTAGAGCTATGAAAAGGGTCTCTTTCACCTCTAGTTACCTCACATTAATATATCAATTCGGGAACGTCTGGTTATTTCAAAGAGTGTCTCAGTCTGAGGCTTTAGCACTTGCCAGAGTAATGCTTGTAGTACAGCTATTTAAAAACTACGAAAGGAAATTCACAACTTAACTACTTCAAAGACTAAACCACACCAAGTATTGCATCAGCCGAATGTTTGGTAGCGATAACCCATCCTTTCCATAACTGATGAGAATAGATCAGAGGTCTGGGAGCCAAATAGTAGATGCGGGGCTCACTATAGCCTGGGACCGTTCTTAATGACTAGAAATGAAACAGCAGGTAAAATAGCAATGAAATAGAACAGCACATCAGCCAAGGGCTTGGTAGCAATAACACATCCCTTTCATAGCTGATGGGAGTAGATCAGAGGTCCTGGGGGCCAAGTAGCAGATGATGGGGCCCACTACAGCCTGAGTCTGTCCTTAAGAAATAGTAAATTAGCAATCTGGAAATGGAACAACAATTGAAATGGAACAGCAAATAAATGGAACAACAATTCGGAAATAGAACAGCAGTCGAGATAAGCAATAACCAAGTTCTTAAAGTTGTAATTCTATTCAATCACTCCTATCAAAACATCAATCCTTCAGTCTTAAAAGATGTACACATATGATGGAAAAACCCTATCAATCAAAACCTTAGAAACACAACACGCTCAATCTGCTTCTTTTATTAATCTGGATAAACGCATGCGATTGCATCTCACGAATAACAACATTTAGTAATCATATGAAAACAGACCTTCCAAGATGATTTGTTATAATGCAAAACACAATCGTGATGAATTCTGTAATAGAGTAACAGTGTCCTGTAGAGATTAATCAATACTTAAAGAATTGGTAAAATGGCATAGCATCAATATAAAGTTCAAGAACACGAAATGAGTTAATTATAACAGAGCATGTAATAGAATATTCTTAAAACACAGCAGATTACTAGATTACGTCTATGAACAAACCACATGGAAACCACGCGTAATAGTACAAGAGAAAGTGTCCTCTAGGGTCGGGCCCTTAGCCTCCAGGGGTACACCGCTTAAGATAGATCCAGGCTCGAAGATAAAAGAGCGAACAAGTCTGTATTAAGGCATGCAATAAAATTACAGGAACTCAAGTCTTCAACAGAACATAAAGATCATAGTCCTGATCTTCCGTAAAAGAAATTACACAAAGATTCCCCCTTGTAGCCAACAGCGTTATCCCTTTTATAGGGGAGATGGCGGAGACATCTAGATACAGAAATAGATAAAATAGCGATCCCTCAGGATCTAAGATCCTGAGGGATTCGCAGAATCATTAATACTGCATTACTTCTTCCCTCTTCTGTTCCGTGCTAGTATCTCCGTGTCCTTTCTTGGGTTGATCCGTTTTGATCTGGTTCGCTTCCGGTCTTCCGTCAAAGGGACAACAGTTAGCTCATCTTTATCTTTACTTTTAGAATGGCCACCTTCCGCTTTTCCTCCCTCCTGCACATAGAAATGATGATGATCAATGCTTCTCATTAATCTCTCGTGTTTCGTTATAAATTCTTATCATTATCTAAATTTCCCATGCAAAAGGCTTTTGAGTTCTAATGAAAATATACCAAAATGACCATCGAAACATACCTCCTTGGTACTCCACACACCCCCCAGCTTACCCTTTTTCATGGCCTCATGAAAACATTGTAGTTGACATGCAGAGCAATGAGGGAGTAGGCTGGAGATGGAATCTCGTGTGGGGGCCTACACCCATGATGCGAAACTAGATGATCAAAGAAATGGCTTGTCTGGCTCTCGGGCATCTCATACAGGGCTTGGTATCCGGGTGCAGGATGCCAAATGATTGGACTTCGGAACCTATATCCTAACCAGGATGGCCCTGCCCTCAAAACGAGTTCGCCATAGAGGGGGAATCGGTTAGCAGCAAGCTTAAAATTTTCATACTTAAATGGCTCTCTGAGCTGAATGTTCGGATTAGATACTCGATATCGAAATTTAGCTGCTTCAATGGTAGGGTCTTTAATAGAAGAAAATAATTCAAGCCCTTGCTGAATGATTTCTTCATGCATGGGTCCTAATGCTTCAATTACCCCTGGAGCCCTCATGAGATTTCTATGACTTCTTCATAACTGTTCTGGGTCTCTAGGATCAGCTCTTACCCATAGATCTAATCCATTTTCTTGTCTCTAAAATGCATTGTAGGCTTTAAGCCATTTAATTTGATTGACTGCAAATGAAATAAATGCTTGTAATTGAATATCCCCAACAAAAGGGTCAGGGTTCAGCTCAGTCTCTTATTCTAGTACAAGGTTATGCAAGTAAAATTCACACAATAACATTTGCACTTTTACCCCATAATGTTTACAGCAAGTTATAAAATCATTTATAGTGTTAATTTCCATGGGAGCACCTACCTTAACAACCTTAATATTCAATTGTAAGTACCTTTCCATTAGAAACAGGGCATAGTTTTTGGCAGGGGCTCTACATGCTAGGACATCATTGTATAGAGCACACAAGGTATCCATCTGTTTAATAACTACATCTAATCTACAGGTTACCTTGGCCACTTTCTCTTGTTCCTTTCGCCATCCTTTGAAAGCTTGGCTTTCAGATAGGTTGACGTTCCTTAACTGCTGCTATAATTCTTCATATTTTTCACAGGGGACTGTTTGCTCCTGGATTTTTTCTGCTTCTTGCTGGGCCTGCTTCAAATGTTGGTGAAGGGTTCTTGTTTTTGGGTCCTTCTTCCATGCATCCGTGGAGGCCAGGAGCTTTACTTGGACTTTCTTATTGCGCTGCTTTGAATTGATATCCCTTATTACTCCCGAAGGTGGTGCCTCCACCTGAACCATCTTATCATCTTTTTCAATTTTAACATGGACTCCAGCCCTTTGCTGTTCATTTTCAAATGGAACAACAGTCCGTTCTTCTGTTTCAATTGGAACAACAGTTTGTCTTTTTGCTTCATTAGGAACACCAGTTTGTCGTTCTGCTTCATTAGGAACAACAGTTTGGCTTCTGTCAGGGTTTTGAACAGTGGGACGGCTTCCGGTCCTCTACCTCCTGTTCTTAAGGGGTCTTATTGGTGTGGCCAAACCTTTTCTTCTTGAGGTCCCTTTCACCCTTTGCCTTGCTTTTAGAAGCCTAATCTACTGGCGAAGCCTAACTATTACGTTTAACAATGTTCACTTTTCCCTTTGTAGTTCCTTTATTTCCATCAACTTCTCAGAAAGAACAGTAGGCTGTTTGTTGTGGGTTGGACTGTGGCTAACTTCCTGATTTTCTTCTTGAGGTGGCTGTTCCGGGGTAAGAACCTTGCTTGAATCTGTTGTTTCTTGGGTTGATTCCTCTTATGCCCTTATTTCCTCCGGACTTTCCTCTGGTTCCTTTTGACTAGGAACGGGTTGTTCCTGCTCGACATTTTCTGTTACCTTCTCATCATGAACAAGCAAATTTTCTACTTCTGCTTCTTCTGTATGCACTTCCTTGGGTGCGTCTTTCTCCTGGGTTTCTTCTACGGCCTGGAGGTTGGATGGACTCAGGGGTTGGCCATATTCGCCCATATTGGCCAAACTTTTGGCCAATTCATCTTCCCCTAATGGGTCCTGTACTCGGCTTCCTCCCTGCTGTTCCATTCTTTCCTCGTGCTCAGGCTGCTCAACTTATTTTTTCTCATCTCCTTCTTCAGTCTGCTCATCCTATTCTTCTTCTCCTCCTGCTGATTGCTCTTCTCCCTCGACGTCTTCTTCTTCTGTTTCTGTTTCTGCAGACCGTTCTTCCCCTTCGACGTCTTCTTCTTCTGTCTCCGTTTCTGTAGACTGTTCTTCATCCTCGTTGCTTTCTTCCTCTGTTTCTGTCTCCGCAGATTGCTCTACATCCTCGTTGCTTTCTTCCTCTATTTCTGTCTTCGCAGACTGCTCATCTTCGATCTCTATTGCTTGGCTCGTGCCTTCTTGGGGTTTCTCCAGCTCTGCTTGTAAGCCTGCAAGCCTCGCCGACTTTCTACGTTTTTTTGGTTGTTCAGATAAACCAGCATCATGCTTCCGCTTTTTAGGTCATTTTTCAGGTTGCTTTTTAGCTTGTTTTTCAGCTTTCACTTCTGTGCAAGCGTCCTACTTTCATTTCTTTGAACGCCGGGGTGTGCTATCAATTCGTTTTCATTTTTTCGGGCATCCATATGTGGCCGTCCCTTTATTAATAATAGCAATTAGTTCTTCCCAGCTGCTTTGCTACTGGGTGAGACTATGATTCACTATCAAGTGAATTAATCCGTGGTGGCTAACCACAGATTCTACGTGCTGTGCCTTTTTCATACTTCGTGCCACATCATGCAATAGTGAATTTACCAATGCAGGTAAATTCACAGAACATTTTTGTTTTAAGACAGCGAGGAGTTTAAGATGTCGTGGTCTTACCACGTCTTTTCTGCCGTCGCAAGTAATGTAGCTCTGGATGATTTTCGTCAATTCCGCCCATGGTTCTCCTAGCATTGCTGGTAGCACCCCCTTTCCTCGGATTGTCAAACTCTAGCCCTCGTCCTGAAAGATTTCCAAAATCTTCTGCAACCTTTCCTTCTTTATTGTCCATACTGGTCCCATGGCCGGTAGTCCTGTGACTCTTGCTATTATGTCGTCACTGACTGCTATTCACCTTCCTCTTACTGTGGAGTATTCTTCCTGTAGGTTCTGTAAAAATTCTTTCACTACAGTTTCATTGGACTCCTTCAGGTGGTTGAGATAGGTCAATCATCCTACTCTCTTCAGGGTTCTTCGGGCTGCAGCCGAAACAGTTAATGTTTGCGGTTCTCGGCCGACTGACCTTCCTCCCATAACTTCACTGCAAATTCTCAAAGTAACATTAGCTGTAAGTTGAAATGCAGAGAAGCTGGTGGCGTATTCCTCGTTCAAATTCAAATGCAATGGTGTATGCAATGGAAATAGCTTCGAACAACAACTCATGCAGAAGAAAACAAAAATAGCAAATGATCATATCGTTGAGTCGTGCTGTGATCGAGTACAAAATCTTCTTGAATAACGAACTGACACGTGCTCTGGGGAATGATGAGGTTACCTCCCCCCCCCGCAATGTGATACGCTGCCCCAGCCATCAAATAAAGGAGCAGTGTTTGCTCTGCCACGAGGCCTTTATGGAACAGCTTATGAAAATATGCCATGTCCGCAAAAAAAACCTATTACTGAAATCGAGGTAGAAATTTAGATCGCTTTTAATACGTAAGCGACTGCGGTGAGTTGATGGAAGTTCGGGGATAAGACATTTGCCATAAATAGCGAGTCTCATGCGCTCACTGTCACTAGCTCCGTAATGATTGGCGATAATAGATAGTCATGCGCTATATGGTTGGGTAATTATATAATTAATTATCACGTTATAAGAAACAAGAGGATATAATCTCCTTACCCATTGCTGTAAAAGTTACGACTTCAATACCATTAACAGAGCTATGCTGCCGACAGGTGTCCATAACCTTGGCAGAGTTGTTTATTTCACCTCGGGAACCATAGTCCTTTGTGTATGCCAGGAAGTGTTATATAATGTCAAACTGTAGGCCACTATGCAGGTTTGGTAACCAGTTAGTCATAATGCCATTCACGAGGAAGGAGCGAATAGTGGGCAGGTCGGCTCATGGTGAGACCTCCTGTTCCAAGGGTTATTTATTTTGATATACCTTTTGGACCATTTCCCAGGTGTGGTGGCCCTAGTGGGAATGCCACTTCGCTTCCATCCTGATGCTCATGGTAGGCTAGCTCGTAATGGGACTCCCTATCCTGCAATTTGACAATTTTTAGAGAGCCTTTCCTGTTTATACACAAAGGATGGTTCAACACTCCTTAAGAGTAGGAATGGTGGAAGAAGTATTAATATCCCAATAGGAAGGCATAGACCCTTTGATATTTTCGCCGAATGATAATCAAAGTGAGTAAAAAAAAGGGATCAGAATGATAGAGATAACCAATCAGAACAGAGTTAGTAGAACAATGGCAACAAAAGGTGATAAATAAGCATATCTTTTCCCTGCGTCCTTTCGCCAATTCAGGGCAGTTACTTATAAAGATAACAATTTATGATTTACTGATTTCCGTATACTGTGTTTTTGTTTCCATCACATAAGTGGATAGCTGTATTCCAAAAGACTCGAAAGAACATTAGTACTAAGCATCCTTAAGAAGGAACAAGCTGTTCTAACTCATATGAGTGGTGCTTTTTTCAAGGAAGGACACAACAATAGCTGTTTTCTTGGAGAAAGGAACAGTGGAAATCAACGGTGATGTTCCTTTTTTTTTTCGAAAAGGAACAACAAAATCAAACAAGTGTCGTTCCTTTGGAAAAAGATCGGCAGAAATCAAACAGTGTTGTTCCTTTTGGAGACAGCAAAAACACACAAGTGTTGTTCTTTTTGAAAAAGGAACATCAAAAATACTCAAGTGCTGTTCCTTTTGGAAAATGAACAACAAAAATCAAAAGTTTTGTTCCTCTTGGAAAATGAATAGCAAAAATCACAAGTATTGTTCCTTTTGGAAAAGGAACAACAAAAATCACAAGTGTTGTTCCTTTTGGAAAAGGAACAGAAAAAATCACAAGTGTTGTTCCTTTTGAAAAAGGAACAACAAAAATCAAAAGTGATGTTCCTTTTGGAAAAGGAATAGCAAAAAATCAAAAGTGTTGTTCCTTTTGAAAAAGGAACAACAAAAATCAAAAGTGTTGTTCCTTTTGCAAAAGGAACAACAAAAATCAAAAGTGTTGTTCCTTTTGAGAAATGAACAGCAAAAATCACAAGTATTGTTCCTTTTGGAAAAGGAACAGTAAAAATCACAAGTGTTGTCCCTTTTAGAAAAGGAACAACAAAAATCACAAGTGTTGTCCCTTTTAGAAAAGGAACAGCAAAATCAAAACATGTTGTAAAAATATGTACAAAAATAATTCAAGCAGTTATATACAAATTGTAAATAAAAGTAACCTTCTTAGTGAGTTACAGGTGGAGGAGACTTGTCTTCCTCCCGTAAGATCTCCATATCTGAATCTTGGCGTAGTTGTTGGCAAAAGGACTCCCGAGTAAGTGGTTTGCGATAGAGACAAAATCGATGGCCGTTTGCCTTAAAGGTATATCCAGAACCATCAATAGTAATCAGTGTGAGGGTACCATTGTCATGTACTTTCTGAATTCCATATGGTCCCAGCCAACGAGTTTGGAGTTTCCCGAGGAAGTCCTGAAATCTAGAGTCATATAAAAGAGCCCAGTCTCCTTCATGGAAGACTCTTTTTGTAATGAGAGGATCATGCCACTTAGCTCTCTGCTGTTGTATCAGGGCACTGTGTTGAAGTGCAGAGAGCCTAATTTCATCCAGCTCATTAATCTATTGCAATCGATTAGTTTGTGCCTCGGTTAAGTCTAACCCAACTTCTTGTGCTGTTCGTAATGTCTATATTTCAAATTCTATAGGAAAGATAGGTTTCTTTCCAAACATTAGCTGGTAAGGTGAGTGGCCAGTGGTGCTTCTCCATGTTGTTCTATAAGCCCACAGTGCTTCTGGTAGTCTGGCAGCGCAATCGCATCTATGTGATGCAACTGTTTTTGTTAGAATCGTTTCTATTATCTTGTTGCTGCTTTCTACTTGCCCATTTTCCTGTGGGTGATATGGGGTGGTCATTTTATGCTGAACATGATAATTGTTGAGTATTGCCGCTATTCTGTTCCTAGCAAATTGTGGCCCTCCATCTATGATTATCTCTCTAGGGAGGCCATAGCGCACAAATAGATGGAGCAGGAACTGTATAACAGATTCTTCTGTAGCTCTGGGCAAGGCTTATGTTTCAACCCACTTGGGGACAAATTCTATTGCCACTAAAATGTATGTTTTCTGGTTTGATGGTGGGTTTATTGGTCCGATGAAATCAAGGGCCCAGTGCTCAAATGGTTCGATGACTAACTATGGTTTCTAAGGCATCTCATCCGTGTGACTAGGGCATCCCGCTCTCTGGAAACTGTCACATGCTTGGACAAATTTCTTTGCATCTTTAAAAATTGTGGGCCAATAATACCCTGTATGTAATACTTTATGTGCAGTCCTGTGATCAACAAAATGTCCACCACATGGTTGGTCATGGCATGCTTTCAATATATCGAAAATTTCATCTTGTCGAACGCGTCTCCTGATTTGCATGTCTGCCCCTGTGTGAAACAAATAGTCCCCAATCCAGGAAAATCTGGTACTTCGCTGGACAATCTGTTTCCACTCATTAGGGGTTAGATGCTTTGGTAATTTATCTACTACTAGTTAATTGGTGACATCAGTGTACTAGGGTGTTTGAATAGCAACAACAAAGAGATGCTCATCTGGAAACTGATCTTCAACTGCTTCTTCATCAACTGGTTTTGGCATTCTTGAGAGGAAATCAGCTACCGGGTTTTCTTTCCGGGTCGATCCTTGATTGTAATGTCAAACTCCTGCAATAAAATCAGCCATCTGGCTATTCTGCCATTTGTGACAGGCTTATTTGCTAAATATTTTATAACAGAATGATCTGTGTACAAGATAACGGGATATCCAGTGATGTAATGTCTGAATTTATTGATAGCATGTATAAAAGCTAGAAATTCATTTTCAGTGACAGTATAATTTAATTTAGCAGGGGATAGATTTTTGCTAATGTAATAAATTGCATATGGTTTTCTATCCTCCTCTTGTCCAAGGACCGCTCCAATGGGTGTATCTGAGGCATCAGATGATATTTGGAATGGCAAATCCCAATTTGGTCCCAGAAGGACTAGGCTGTAGATACGAGCTTTTTCAAGTCATTGAAGGCATGTTCACATTTTTCTGTCCAAAGGAAATCAGTATTACCAGTTAGTGCATATAATGGTGCAGCAATATGTGAATAATGTTCTATAAATCTTCAGTAATAACCAGAGAATCCAAGAAATCTACGTACCTCTATTTGAGTAGTAGGAGTAGGAATAAGCAAAAGTATTTGGATTTTGGCTGGGTCTACCTTAATGTCGGCTACTGAAATATAGTGTCCTAAAATAAATCCTTCTGTCATCATCATGTAGCATTTTTCATGGCTTAAACAAAGCCTGGTAGCTATGCAACGTTGTAGGACTTTTTCTAGTGTTCCCAATGCTGGATCAAACTCCTCTTCATATGGAGTAAAGTCATCCATCTATACTTCCAGTCCTTCATTTATTAGATCTGCAAAAATTCTAAGGATATCCCTTTGGAATGTGGCAGGGGCATTACATAAACCAAAAGGTAAAACTCGGTAGGCGAATGTTCCCCAAGGACAAGTAAAAGTAGTTTTGTCCTGATCTTCAGGGGCAATCTATATTTGGTTATACCCACTGAAGCCGTCGAGAAAAGAGAAGAATTTCTTCCCTGCCAAAGTGTCCAATACTTGATCGATGAATGGGAGAGGAAAGTGATATTTCTACATTGCCTTATTTAGCTCCCTGTAGTCTACGTAGATTCTCCATTTCCCATTCTTTTTCGGTACCACCACAAGCGGGGAGACCCATTTACTATCAGAGATAGGGTAGATGAAGTTAACATCTAAAATTTTTTGAAGCTCAGCTTTTACTACTTATTTTAGATGAGGATTTAGTCTTCTCTGAGGCTGTCTAACAGGTCTTGCATCATTTTCTATGTAGATGTGGTGTGTACA
>APFE030296972.1:0-29070 GCA_000404065.3 Pinus taeda
TAAGGTTCCCAACTGCTTAATCTGGGGCCTTGGAAGCAATAAGGGTAGTGCTAAATAGGCAATCAAAAGAAAAAACCAATGGAAAAGAAAAGGCACATAAGGGTCTACAAGTCCAAGTGCACCCTCCAAGAAGGAACAAAAGAATGTTAGGCAAGTAGATGGGTAGGTAGATGGGGTTGCAGAAGTGGTATTCCTTTCAAACTGAATCTTGCTAGTCAATATAAGGAAAACAACACAATGGAGCTTGTCTAACTTCCTTTTTTCCTTGTTTTACACTCATTACTAACATCCCTACACCAACTATATTTGTGAAAGAATTCAAGGTTTTATGTTGGTTCTTGTTTCCTTTAAGAGCCACATTTCTTGTGCAAAATTCTTTTCATTTTGATCTACTCCCTAAGCTAAGTTGTTTTCAAATAAACTTAATGATATCACTCCTCATTCACCTTCTCCCTCCATATTAACCCCTAACTTTTATTATCTAAATTGCCAATGTCACCCTTTCCCTACTATTATAACACCATGGTGTATAAACCCCAAGCATTCTATAAATATCCCCCCCCTTGGCATTATAGCCATATGTTCACTACTAGGGAATCAAATTGACACCTGGTCAGTTTGAGAACCCCAAGCCTTACCTCTTTTCCTCCTTCAGAAATCATTTAACCCATTCAACCCTTCATTTTCCTAAGAAATCTTGCAAAAAACCCATTTGACCCCTAACCCGCTCAAATGGAAAAAATACATTGAAAAACCCACTTTTCCGACTTATCCTAAGTTTCGGAGCTATGTGCGACTTTATAAAGAAATACATTGAAAAACCATACAAATTCGTCAATATTTCTAAAGGTCCCACCGGGCACAAATCCCATGAAAAATCATATTTTATTACCCGCCCGACGCCATATCGTCCGGACAGGTCATTGTCCCGTCGACCGTCCGATCGGGCGCTTTTCATCTAACGGTCCACATGCATATCGGACCAGCCCCGACGTCCGTGATTTAGCTTCCGATATTTGTCAGAATGTGACGTCAGGCCTCGGCCACGCGTCGCCGCCACATCGTATCAGAGCCCCCTCTGACAACTCCACTTCCGTATCAAAAGCGGTGCGATATCATACCGCCTACGGTTTCCAGTTTCCGCTAATCTGCCTGCTAACGTCACTGCCAGCATCACTACTATGTCATCGCCGCGTCCGCGCCCCCGTCTGCCATTGCTCCACCTGTCCGCCACCTCACCATCCCCGTGGACCACTCATAAGCTGCCACGTCACCTGATGACGTCATCTGACCCTGACCCCACCCGATGACGTCATGCCGACATCATCCGAAAAAGGCGCCAATGTTCCAAAAAATCCATATTTTGGCCAAATTTTCGCGTTTTTTGCACTTTTTGCAAAAACGTTTGTGTTGTCTTATGCATGTATTTTACGTCCAAGCTCACACCAACCTGCTGAATTCAACTTGGGGACCATCGACGCGCCAACCCACCTACATTTGTGACCTGGACTGTCAATTTACCAGGTATTTATCCCTGCGAATCCTCTCTGCGCCTGGTTTTGCCTGCAAATAGCTGAAATTAACTTAAAACACAGGAAAAACACATAATTCACCGGCAAATCCCCTGCGCCCAGTTCCCATTTGAAGTCACATGGTCGAAATTCACCAGCTAAGCCTTGTTTACCAAAGCTTTCACAAAACCTGCATTCTGTTCGCGCAATCGTGAACAGGGAACCCGAAATTACACCTAATTACCGTGAAAGAGTCTGGCAAGAACAAGTATTTGCCCCTATTTTAGTGTTGTGTGCAGTATTTCAATTGCTGCAATTTACCCTTCTGCCCTCTGTTTCTCTATAAATCCCCTCTCTTTCCAAGAAACTCTCTTATCTCTTACTCTGCACAGTAACACTAATTCACATATAAAACAAAGTTTTGAAGTAACCATGGACACATCAGTAGCACCTGTGGCCCTCAATATTGCCCCTTTGAATGCCCCTCAGAGAGAATTGGAGTGGCAGGCATTAGCAGATTTGGATTATCAAATCTTAGAGGAATTCCTAATGAAAAGCAAGTTCCACATCCACCTGTTAAATGAACTAAAGGCTAAACATGAGACTGGAACAGATGTATTGGGCATTTGGGATTCCTTCCTCCCAATCTTTAAGCTTCCTCAGGTCAATCAATTTCCTGACCTAATTCACCTATGTGCTGAAGGTTATGATCCCACTCAGAGAGCTGTGCTTGACCCTTCAGGCTCATTTGTTTTCTACATTACCCCTGAGGCCATCAGAGAGATGCTGCAATTCAAAACTGAGCAGAAATTGGTTCCTTTATCTTTGTTTGATCTGATAAATCAAGGAGCTAAGATGACAGATGCTCAAATCACCAAGCTGAACCAATTGTATATTAAATATGATAATGTGCAGTACCCTCCCATTTTGGATGTTTACCTCAACCCATTGGGTAGGGACCTTGCAGATGTGATCAGTCCCATTCTAGGTTATAACTCAATTGAGTATATTGATGAAACTGTACTCGTAATGATGCTCATGCTTTCCCCTGGCAAAACTCCAATCTGCTATGACTATACCACCTACATATCAGACAAAATACATGAGCAATTGATGAACCTATCAAGGGAAAGGGTGTTCAGATACTCCTCCTACATCTACCACTTGATTTTATACTATCAACATGAGAAATTTTCTTTCGATATGAAAAGAGTGGATGCACAAGGAAATCCAAGGTCAGTAGTGTATTGGACCTCATCTATTCACTGCACACCCTATTCTCCATACACTTACTGTGAGTTTAAAGACCTTTTTATCCACCCAGCGATGTCTCTGCTCCTGAGCTCACCTCCTCCAAGACTAACCGAGAAGATGCAGAGGATCCTTCAATTGTCCAAGGTATACAGCATTGGGGATTGGTATTTTTACCAAAATCACACCGTTATTAGAATATACGACTGTGAGTTACCCCCATACAGACTGCCCAAAAATGTGCCTATGAGGTTGTTTGCCCTTGAATACTTCAGGCAGTTTGGGAATGCTGATGTGAAGAATTTTTCAGGCAAAGGCAAGAAAGCACAACTGAAGGTAAGAAACCAATTGGGCCACTTTATTTATAACGAAAGGGAGGAAGGCTGGCAAGAGGCAGACAGAATGCTAGAAGGCCTTGGTGGCCTAAAGACCAGTTTCCTCTGGAAACCTTATGACCCCAATCACTTCGTAACTTTAAGAAGGGTCAAGTATAGGTTGTCCAGTTATGACCATGTGAGGTTGCCTCACATAGAAAAATATGCAAATAAAACAAAATGGAAGAGAGGCACCTTAGAGGAACCTGTCACACAAGAAGAATTAAATGAAAGAGCACGAAGAAATCTCCTAAATATGGCTAACTTAGAGATTTCTGCACAGGTATTTTCTCTTACAAACACTCAAGTGGGAGCAGCTGCCTCATCCTCCACAGCACATCAGAAGGCAGTCAAAGCTACAGATCAAACCTCTAGCAAAGGCAAGGAGAAAGAAATGGAGCTAGAGCAACCACTTCAGGAAGAGGTACAACAGTAGGAAGTACAGCAACAACAACAGGTACAACAGCAAGAAAAGGAACAGCCAGTGCAAGAAGGGCACACAGCAGAGGCCCCAATTGTCACTGAGCAGCAGCCACCACAAATTGTGCCTCCTAGGCAAGAAACAAGAGCTAAAGCTTCAATCCTTCAAACCCCACAAAAGGAGGACATAAGCAGGAAAAGGGACAGAGAGACTCCCCTCACAACATCAACAACTCAAGGGGAAAAGAGGCATAGAATGAATCCTCTTTCAGAGGAAGAAATGCCAATAGGGCAATCTTTGGACATGGGCCCACCTAGCATGGAGGCCTCTGCAAGTTCCTTCCAGCAGGAACAAGAGATGACAGCGGGAGGAGAAGTTAGCTCCTCAAGCCAACAAAGAGGAGGTGAACTGAGCATCAAGCAGCAGTTCATGGACATAAAGAAGAGGAATGAACCCATAAGGATACAATTATATAATCATCTGTTGAAAATGGCTCCCACCAACCAGCAAAGACTTATGTCTGCCTATGATGTCCAGGAGGGCAAGATGATTATGAGCCACTTCATGCCAGCCGTGATGCAGCCACAGTCAGCTGCAGACTACATCAGGAACAATCTTGAGGTCCTTGCCAAGGACATCCACCCGATGGATCAGATAGAATTACATAAGCAAACGGGTGAGATGGTATATGCCTCCTTGGCAAATAAAACATTGGTGAATTACAGGCTAGAAAATAGCCTAAATAATACAACTGCCCAACTTGAGTTGGAGATAGCATCCTCTCAAGCAAAGGACAATAGAATCAAAGCTTTAGAGGACATCATAATAGAGGTTGGTCATGATCCCAAGGATGTCAAAGCTGTGCAGGAACTGTTGAAACTAAGGGATGTAGATATGGCATCATTAAGGAAGATGATCAAGATCCCAGCAACTCTTCATCCCCAAACTAAAGAAGTTGCCCAGCTGAGACATGACAAGGATGCAACAACTATGCTGGTGTCACTATATAAACAGTTGATCCCAACACAAGAAAAGTTGGGAGAATCAGAGGCTGCACTGCAGGCAGCATTGCAACAGAAGGAGGCGGGCCAAACTTCTCAGCCCCCTCCAGAAATAATCAATCTGGAAGAAGCTCCTCAAACCACTGCCCCTCCCATTTAGCAGACAGAGAAAACAACACCCTCTACCTCAGCACCAACAACAGAGCAGGATCAAAGTCTTGATATGCAAAAACTCAGGAATGAAATTCACGTCTTGGAGGGACAAATGACAGAGCTGAATCAAGCCAAAGAAACTTTGGCTAAGCTCAATGAAAGATATGATAAATCCAAGCAGAACGTAGCTGAGAAAGAAAGAGAGATAAAGACTCTCAAAAGGAGGATAAATGAGTTGGAGAAAGAGCTCACACTTGATAAAGTAACAGGTAAGCTCAAGACAGTCCTATGGGTCAATATTGGCCAATCCATCACTGACCAGTGGCAATATATTGAGGCTATTCATGAGCAGATGGGGCTCATTGGAAAAGCACATAGGGAAATCCAAAGAGCAAGGGCATCTTTAGGTAATATGCCTGAGGCTGCCACTAGAATGATCAATGTGCTTAATCACAGAACAAGTTCTCAGCTGGCCACAATGGGAATTACCAACAGGACTGAGACCATTTTGATGGTCAAAAGGGTCCTGACACTAAGAACCCTGGTACAGACATTAGAGAGAAGAAGCCAGGATATGCAGACAGAGATTAATAAATTCATGGACAAATTTGTAGCATTGCAGAACAGAGGTCTTCCTAGCTTGATGAGCAGCGCAGGAAGACTACTTTCCCATGAAAATTATGCCAAGAGGGTCAAAACCTTTGCTACAAATCAGATTACAAAAAATCCCAGCACTTCAGAAGAATCAGGGCGAGCATCAGGGTAGAATCTCTACAACAGGGTAGAGAACTTATTTTTTATCATCAATGAAATCAATCACTTGTTTGATGTGCCTCCGAATTTCTATAAATATACAGAGGCGGATGAGACTATTGAGGTAATTTTAAGACATCAATTGCCCGCACAGGAAGTCTGGACTAGATTGATACAATTAATACTGTCAAACCAGAGCCTGTAATCAAGTTTTTTCCATTGAAATATGTAAGTTGTCGTGCACAGTAAAATTTTGATATATCAGCATGTATGGAGAAAAGAGGCTAAGCCAACTCAGCGAAACTATTCAGCCACCATAGCAACACTGACAGTCACAGGTGACAGGGCTGAAAAGCTACAGGAGGGCAGAGGTGCAAAGAGACGTCATTCATCATTTATAACAAAGCATTCAACCGACTCAATGACCTCCAAAGGTCAAAAAATCTTCTGACAGAATTAAAGAGCATTCATGTTGTATTGAAAGCTGCAATAACTTCTTATCTGCTATTTCCCGTACGAGTTGGTGAAGATATTTATTTCTCAGATGACTCAATGCCTGAGATATTTTGTATGAAACATTTCTATATATTCCCCCTCGCATGAGTTTGCAGGGGTTGGTTGTTGTTGATGTCTCTTCTAGAGTTCTTTTACTGTAAATTCTCAAAGAAGTAATACAAAAGCCGATGGAATTTCCAAAGCTCTATGTTGTTTGATGCATTGTGGTGTTTAACTGAATGTTGCAGGATTCCTACGTACTTCATGGCACAATAAGTTTTCCCTAAACCTCTTCGTTATGTGTTTTGTTATCTTTTTATATCTCTTTCATGCTTTTGTGCTTTAAAGTTAATGGAAAGGAAAAAGAATAGTTCCAGGATTTAATCACAGATTACCCTGAACTCAATCTAAGCTATTATAAATTTTTTCTTCAGTTATAGTAATAAAGGTGTAATCCTTAATTGCTGCCCTTTCACACTATATCTCTCACAGTAATTATTGTTTCAAGAATTCAAGTTTGCTCCTGAGGAATATATCTCTTTCCCACACCCCAGTTTAGTGGAAAATTCTTAATTGCTTTTCACTGGTTATTTGCATTTCACCATCACAATTTCAAGTTTGTTTTATGAAGTATTCAAATGGCCTTGTAAATTTAGCTGCTCACCTCAAGATTTCAAAAAACTAGTAGCCACAGACTCCATTGCCCAATGGACTAACATTATCTGCAGATTTCCACTTTAAGTAGAGAAAGACATCCTTTCAACCAAACATAAACCAAAACCCTTACTTCATAACTAGCCTAAAATCTCGACAGAACAGAGACAAACCTTAAAGAGAGAGCCCTCTCTGATTACAGTTGGGCTAGAAGCTGTAATCCAAAGATTGGTTACTGGTTACCCCGGCCGTATTCCCTTGGAGTCAAAGGGAACAACCTGGGTGTTAACATAAATGGCGACTCCACTGGGGACCTATTTAGGATTTTCTAATTACTATATATCTCCTAAAGCTACAGTTGAAACCTGAATATCAGTCAGGAAGCCTTCAAAACTGTTTCTGTTTAACACTAACAGCTTTAGGGAAGAGCTGCTTCAGTCAATCTTCATACTAGCTTTGAGATATATATAACCATTTAAAAATCTTGTCCAGTCCTTGCAGATATAAAATTTCCTAAAAAACTCAAAAAACTAGTTTAGAAACTGGCTCCCAAGAAGAATCCACGGTACACTAGGTCAAATCCTGACCCAAATCCACCCTCTGTCTTTGAAAATCCTAACACAATCCCTAAATTTGTCAAGAAGCAGCAAGGGCCAGATAAGCTTGCTGACTTAAGGCCAGAGACAGTTCACCCCAACCCCATTTCCACTCCAATCAAGGTTATTTTTCGTTCCACCCCCAGTTCCCCTAGTTCACCATCCACATCTCAAAGCCCTCCTCCCACATCTTTATCCACTGCATATACTCCCTTGACCAACACTCTAGGTTCTACTACACCTGTTACCCCTGTGGTACCCATTGTTCCTTTTTTCCCAGTTGCCCTTGTCAATCCCCCAAACATTGTGAATATGGCTAACAGATATGCACCTCTGCAATTACCTACTAATCCTGCAGCTTTACCTCAGGATTACCAAACCAAAATCTCATATTTTGACTCCACTGGCCCTTACTCTGCTATTCAACATGCCAGGAGGATGCAAGATCACTTTGAGAACTATGAGATAGATGATGATAGTGTGAGGATGAGAATTTTTGTCCGAAGCCTAACAAGTGATGTCAGAACTTGGTTCAGGTCACTTGCTGTAAACACCATCACAACCCCTGATGAGCTTTACCAAGCCTTTACTAACAGATGGAAGAAAAAGAAAGACCCCCTGCACATACTTGGTGAATATGACACAATCAGGAGAGGTCCTCAAGAGACCGTTCTAGGGTATTGTGCTAGATTCAACAATGTATACAACGCAATACCACAAAAATTAAGACCTCCTCCTGATTTGGCTTTGTACAAATTCCCTGATGATTTTGACCCTGACATGGCCTATCAATTGAAGGAAAGAGCCCCTGAAACCCTTGAAGATGCACAAAAGGTACCTGATTGCTAAAAGAAACAGGGAAAGATTGGAAAAGAGAAACATATACAAAGAAGAACCCTCAGCTTTTGATCAAAAACTTGATGCAATGCTTAATAGTATGAAGAGATTGGGTGATAGAGTGGAATCGGTTGAGAGAAAAGCATCATGGGAAGCACCGCAAAACAACCCTAACAGGAATCTAAATTTTAGGAGAAATCAAAACCCAAACGTTGGCAAGGCTAATTCTGATCCAGAGATAAGACCTTCGTTCCAAGAAAAATATGCTGAAACATCCACTTCAGATGAGCAAGTGGATGACACCCACATCCACCTAATGGGCCTTAATGATGAGCACCAAGTTTTCCTAAGTCAAGAAGATCATGAAGATGATGACATTAAACAATTCTAGACCAAGTCAGGTGAGTCATTTGACTTCAAACAAGGCTATGACACAGCTGTTTATGAAGTTCATAAACAATACAAACTAAGAAGTAGAACTGTGAAGATAACACAACCTGAAAAAATAAAGGACAGGCTGCAGCCTAAAAGATCCATAGTCACAGAACCAAATAACACAATTGATTCACTTACAAAGGAGATAACCGTTGAAGAAGTTACTGAACGACTTCCCTCAACACAGTAGCCACTGGCTACATCTTCTTTGCAGCCTAATCCAAGTAAAATTACTCAAGAGGTTAATGAAAAACACAAGCCCCAAGATCAAGACAAGGATCAAGAAGAAAACTTACTAAACAAAGAAAAGGTGGTCACCCACAACACTAAGGTTCAATCTGAAAGACCCTTTGACATGGAAGCTGAAATTGGCAAACTGAAAGTATCCATCCCTCTTTCAAAACTAGCCAAGCATGACATTTACAAACAATAGATTAAGAAGTCTCTCCAACTCACTCATAACAAAGACAATGTCAATGTGTTGGATGACACGCCAGAATTGCTGTTCGGCCCAGAGGTTGATGGAAAGACAACAGTTACAGGGATTTTACCTTTCTATGTCAGCTTGCATGTTCATGATAAGATACTACATAATGCAATGTTTGATTCAGGCGCCTCTCACAACCTTATGCCTAAATCGGTAATGGAGAGGCTCAACCTGGACATTACAAGACCTTATAAGGACCTATTTTCATTTGACTCCAGCCAGGTAAAATGTCTAGGCTTAATAAAGGATCTGTGTGTATCCCTTGTCCAATATCCAAATAAAACAATCTTAATGGATGTTGTCGTTGCTGATATTCCACCCAAATATGGAATGTTGTTGTCAAGATCATGGGGGGCTAAACTTCAAGGGTCCCTACAATTTGACATGTCATATGCCACAATCACAGTCTTCGGTCAACCCAAGATACTATATAGAGAGTCACTCATGAAATACATGGTCAGCAGTGAAGAAAAGCCTCAAAACTTCTCCATATATGCTATCCATTCTGATATAGATTCATATATTCTCTTTAATGATAACTCATGTCTTACAAATGATCATGAAACCAAGACACTCAAACAAGATCACGACTTTAATGAACAAGCTGCAGCTCTAGAAATAAAGTTGATCCAATCAAGTGATAACACTGTTCTAAAAGACAAACTAAATGAAGAACCAGAACTTCAACTCACAATCCCAGACCACCGAAAAGTTGTTAAGTCTCCCCTAGAACAAGAGATCCTATGGTTCCTTGAATTTGATGGATCAGTCAACAAGTTAGGGGCAGGGGCTGGATTTTGGATACACAATAAACAAAACAGCCATGCAAAGGGTCGAGCCTATAGACTGAACTTCAGTTTCACTAACAATACGGCTGAATATGAAGCTCTCTTACTAGGCCTCAAGTTAGTAAAATCCCTACAAGCCATAAGAGTTTCAATCCTAGGAGACTCAGACCTAGTTATCCAACAAGTAAGGGGTAATTTTGTCACCAATGACAAAAGACTGAGGTCTTATAGGTCTGCTGCTGCTGAATTACTAAATTCCTTCACTAAATTTCAGATTACCAAAATTCCTAGAACCCAGAATCTTCATGCTAATAGTTTGGCCACATTTGCAAGTACATGTAAGCTACCTTTCGAGCCCCACCACTGTTTTACATCCGAGATAATACACAGACCATCTGTCCCAAACAATGTCAAGCATTGGCAGGTGTTTGATGATGATACACAAATAAACACTTTCTTGACTTTACAGCAAGAATTTTCAGGCCTAAACATTGACACTGAAAGAGCAAGTCAATCACAAATACCTGAAAGAGCAAGTCAATCACAAATACCTGAAAGAGCAAGTCAATCACAAATACTTGAAAGAGAAAGTCAATCACAAATACCTGAAAGAGCAAGTCAATCACAAATACTTGAAAGAGCAAGTCAATCACAAATACAGAGTAAACAGAATAACAAAGCAATATCACCCAAAACAACTAACCAAATGCTACATCCTACAATCTTCAACAAAGACAACATACAAGAAATCCAACAAATTAGTTGTGAGGAGACAGCTGCTGATGAAGCTGAAGTTATACAATTGAAGGACAATTTTCTTCCAACAGGCTTACCTCCTTTAGAAGACATTTTCGACTCCAATGATGTTCCCAGCAAACCAAAATTGCAGCCCCTCAACACTGCCATAAAAGAGTGTAACATTGGGACTGTTGAACAACCCAAAATCATAAAAATGTCTGCCGCATTACCCCCTGACCAAAAGCCTAAATACATTAACCTTTTCAAAGAGTTTTAGGATGTCTTTGCATGGAGTTATGAGGATTTAAAATCCTATGACACCTCTGTAATACAACACACTATCCCGCTCAAACCAGATCAAAAACCCTTTAAGCAAAAATTGAGGAGAATCAATCCTATGCTCCTCCCAGCAATGGAACAAGAGGTACAAAGAATGTTTAAGGCAGGCATTATAGCACCAATCAGATTCTCTGATTGGATTTCAAACTTAGTCCCTACAAGAAAGAAAACTGGTGAAATAAGGCTCTGTGTTGATCTAAGGAACTTCAATCAAGTGTCCTTGAAAGATAATTGCCCCTTACCCAAGATGGATCACATCTTGCAGAGAGTAGTGGGGGCCTCAAGAATTTCTTTACTTGATGGATTCTCAGGTTTCAACCAGATCTTACTTCATCCTGATGATCAGGACAAAACAACATTTACAACCCCATGGGGAACCTTCAAATATGTTAAAATGCCTTTTGGGTTGAAGAATGCAGGGGCCACATTCCAGAGAGAAATGGATATTGCTTTTGCTAAAGAGATTCATGACTTTCTTGTCATTTATTTAGATGACCTCACACCTTTCTCCAAATCTGACCAAGAACATTTGAAACATCTAAGGCAGATATTCATAACTTGTAGGAAATATGGAATTTCCTTAAATCCTAAGAAATCCATGTTTGGCTTGGAGGAAGGTAAATTGTTGAGTCACATCATTTCCAAAGATGGCATTAGGATTGACCTAGACAGAATCCAGGCCATCTTACAAATGCCTCATCTAAGAAATATAAAGGAATTACAAGCCTTTCTAGGGAAAATCAACTTCCTAAGGAGATTTATCCCAAATTTGGCTGAATTAAGCAGATTACTCAATAACATGCTTAAAAAGGATTCAAAAGTAAAATGGACAGTAGAAGAAAATCAAGCTTTCGAAGGTATCAAATTTTCCCTCACTTAAACCCCAGTCTTAACCAACCCTCAATTTGATAAGGAATTTATCATATTTTCCGTTGCTTCCCAACACACAATTGCTGCTATTTTATTACAAAACGATGACCAAGGAAATGACAAACCCATTGCTTTCTTTAGTAGAACTCTTAGAGATGCACCCCTGAAGTACCAAATCATGGAAAAGCAAGCATATGCTTTGGTCAAAGCTATTAAATACTTTAGGATCTACATCCTATACTCCCATGTTATAGCCTATGTACCAAGCCCAATTGTTAAAGACATACTTACTCAAGAGAACTTAGAAGGCAGAAGAGGAAAATGGATTGCCAACATTTTAGAATTTGATATTGAAATAAGACCTACAAAACTGATAAAAGGGCAGGGTTTGGCCAAATTAATGTCCGAAACAAATTTCCAAGCCTTGGACATCAACCAACTGGACAGTGAACCGGAGCTAGCGACTCCAAAGATCAATGTAGCCTTTGAACAATCCCCCTGGTATTTTGATATCTGTTATGTGTTATAAAACCTGTGTGCTCCCCCAGGGCTATCTAGAACTAAATGTAGGTTCCTAAAAATGAAAGCTTCAAAAATTTGTGTTATGGATGGCAATCTGCTTTGGAAAAACCATGAGGGTATCTTATTAAACTGTTTTATTGAGAATGAGACTAACAAAATCATGGAAGAATTTCATGTAGGTAATTGTGGTGGACATTTGTATTGGAATTCCACTGTGGACAAGATACTGAGAGCTGGTTACTATTGGCCCACTGTTTTCTCTGATATCAAGAAATTTACCACTTCATGTCATAAATGTCAAGTGTTTGAGGGAAAGAGAAAGTTTCTGCCACTTCCTTTAAGGCCTATTGCAACAGAGAGACCGTTTGAGCAATGGGGCTTGGATTTCATTGGAGAAATTAATCCCTCATCTTCAGGCCAACATAGATGGATTCTAACAGCTACAGACTACTTCACTAAATGGATTGAGGCAATCCCATGTAGACAAGCAAATGACTCCACTATCATTCAATTTCTTGAGACCAATATCCTTGCTAGATTTGGATGTCCTGATAAGATAATAATAGACAATGCTGCTGCTTTCAGATCTAAGAAGATGGTAAACTTTGCCACAAATTCCACATTACTTTGGGCCATTCCACTGCATACTATCCCCAAGGAAATGGCCTGGAAAAATCATCAAATAAAAGCCTTGTAAACATCATAAAGAAGGTATTGGAAGAAAACAAAAAGAATTGGCATAAAAAACTTGTGAATGCCTTATGGGCAGATAGACTAACAACCAAGAGATCAATTGGGGTCACCCATATGAGTTAGTCTATGGATTAGAAGCCAAATTTCCTTCATCACTAGGGATCCCTGTTATGAAACTACTCCAAGAAAGTCAAGCTGAGCCCAATGATATGCAAAGGAGGGTGAATAAAATTATATGTTTACAGCAAACTAGAGACCAAGTTTATAACAGAGTTCAAATCTTACAAGAGAAGCTGAAGAAAGATTTTGACAGAAGGACCAAGGCTAAGGATTTCAACATGGGTGACAAAGTTCTCAAGTGGGATTCAAGAAGAGAAAATAAAGGAAAACATGGAAAATTTGATTCCCTTTGGAGAGGACCATTTATCATCCAAGCAGTACAAGGAAACAAAACTTACCTTCTTAAGAATCTTGATGAAACTCATTTGAATGAAGGTCCTGTGAATGGCAGGATGTTGAAGCACTATTTTGACTACCTTTCATGAATATAGCATGGCTGCTCCCTTGTACATAATTTACTGTGTATAGTGTTCTCTTTAAGCATGTGAATAACTTAGTTTCAAGGATCTTGCAGAAGCAGGAAAAGGTTGTAGTTCATCAAGTTCTATAAATATGACAGTTTGCAATTTTGAGGTTTCAAGGAAGAAAAACTCCAAGTTTTGGAAGAGTAGTCAAAGGGCCAAGGCATTCTCACCTACTTTTCTTGGTCTTTCAAGAAGAAAAACCATCCCCATGTGGAGCCACTGTTGGATACCTATACCAATAGGTTTCATATTTCGTGATTGGCAAATTCAAATGCCAAATATGCTCTGCTTTGCTGACACAAAGATCCCATATTTCCAAGAGAAGACAAGGTGTGTACATAGCTTCATGTTTACTAAATTTTGATGGATGGTCAAACAGTCTAATGTGGATCATGCCATGTTTCAATTTTATGTTGTAGAATAGAGAAAGAAGTTTGTCCAAACTGTTTAATCTTGGCAGACCAATAGTTAGGCAGAGAAAGTAAGGTTCCCAACTGCTTAATCTGGGGCCTTGGAAGCAATAAGGGTAGTGCTAAATAGGCAATCAAAAGAAAAAGCCAATGGAAAAGAAAAGGCACATAAGGGTCTACAAGTCCAAGTGCACCCTCCAAGAAGAAACAAAAAATGCTAGGCAAGTAGATGGGTAGGTAGATAGGGTTGCAGAAGTGGTATTATTTTCAAACTGAATCTTGCTGGTCAAGATAAGGAAAACAACACAATGGAGCATGTCTAACTTCCTTTTTTCCCTGTTTTACACTCATTACTAACATCCATACACCAATTGTGTTTATGAAAGAATTCAAGGTTTTATGTTGGTTTTGGTTTCCTTTAAGAGCTACATTTCTTGTCTAAAATTCTTTTCATTTTGATCTACTCCCTAAGCTAAGTGGCTTTCAAATAAACTTAGTGATATCACTCCTCATTCACCTTTTCCCTCCATATTAACCCCTAACTTCTATTGTCTAAATACCCTATGTCACCATTTCCCTACTATTATAACACCATGGTGTATAAACCCCAAGCATTCTATAAATATCCCCCCCCCCCCTTGGCATTATAGCCATAAGTTCACTACTAGGGAATCAAATTGACATCTGGTCAGTTTAAGAACCCCAAGCCTTACCTCTTTTCCTCCTTCAGAAATAATTTAACCTATTCAACCCTTCATTTGCTAAAAAACCTTGTAAAAGACCCATTTTCACCCTTAACCCGCTCAAACGGAAAAATTACATGAAAAACCCACTTTTTTCGACTTATCCAAAGTCTTGGAGCTATGCGCGATTTTATAAGAAATACATAGAAAAAAAATGCAAATCTGCCAATGTTCCAAAGTCCCGCCGGGCACGAATTTCATGAAAAATAAATATTTTATTGTCCACCCGACGCTGTATCGTCCGGACAGGTTATTGACCCGTCGACCGTCTGATCGGGCGCCTTTCATCCAACGGCCCACATGCATATCAGACCAGCCCCGACGTCCGTAAATTACCCTCCGATATCTGTCAGAGGGTGACATCAGGCCTCTGCCACGCGTCACCCCCACAGCGTATCGGAGCCCCCTCTGACAATTGCACTTTCGTATGGAAGGCGGTGCGATACCATACCGCCTACGGTTTCCGGTCTCCGCCAACCCGCCTTGCCAATGTCATTGCTAGCATCACTGCTACGTCATCGCCGCGTCAGCACCCTCGTCCGCCATTGCTCCACCTGTTCGCCACCTCACCGTCCCCGTGGACCACTCTTAAGCCGCCATGTCACCTGATGACGTCAGGATGACGTCATCCGACCTTGACCCCACCCGATGACGTCATGCTGACGTCATCCAAAAAAAGCGCCAATGTTCCAAAAAATCCATATTTTGGCCAAAATTTCGTGTTTTTTGCACTTTTTGCAAAAACGACTGTTGTGTCTTCTGCATGCATTTTACGTCCAAACTCATGCCAACCTGCTGAATTCGACCTGGAGGCCATCGGCACGCCAATCCACCTGCATTTGTGACTAGGACTGTCAGTGTACCAGGTATTTATCCCTGTGAATCCTCTCTGCGCCTGGCTTTGTCTGTAAATCACCTAAAGTAACTTAAAACACAGAAAAACATATAACTGGCCGACGAATCCCCTGTGCCTAGTTCCCATTTGCAATTATAAGGTCGAAATTCACCGGCTAAGCCTTGTTTACCAAAGCTTTCGCAAAACCTGCATTCTGTTCACGCAATCGTGAACAGGGAACCCGAATTACACCAAATTTCTGTGAAAGAGTCTGTTAAGGACAAGTATTTTCCCTTTTAGTGCTTTGTGCAGTATTTCAATTGCTGCAATTGACCCTTTTGTCCTCTGTTTCTCAGTAAATCACCTCTCCTTTCAAGAAACACTCTTTTCTGTTACTCTACACAGTAACACTAATTTACATATAAGCATAGTTTTAAAGTAACCATGGATACACCAGTAGCACCTGTGGCCCTCAATGTTGCCCCTTTAAATGCCCCTCAGAGAGAATTGGAGTGGCAGGCATTTGCAGATTTGGATTATCAAATCTCAGAGGAAATGCTAATGAACAGCAAGTTCCACATCCACCTGTTAAATGAATTAAAGATTAAACATGAGACTGGAACAGATGTATTGGGAATTTGGGATTCCTTCCTCCCAATCTTCAAACTTCCTCAGGTCAATCCATTTCCTGACCTAATTTACCTGTGTGCTGATGGTTATGATGCCACTCAGAGGGATGTGCTTGACCCTTCAGGCTCAGTTGTTTTCTATATTACCCCTGAGGCCATCAGAGAGATGCTGCAATTCAAAACTGAGAAGAAATTGGTTCCTTTATCTTTGATTGATCTGATAAAGCAAGGAGCTAAGATGAAAAATGCTCAGATCACCAAGCTGAACCAATTATATATTGATTCTGATACTGTGCAGTACCCTCCCATTTCTCATGTTTACCTCAACCAATTGGGCAGGGACCTTGTAGATATGATCAGCCCCATTCTGGGTTATAACTCAATTGAGTATGTTGATGAAACTATGCTGGTGATGATGCTCATGTTTTCCCCTGGCAAAAATCCAATCTGCTATGACTATGCCACCTATATATCAGACAAAATGCATGAGCAATTGATGAACCTATCAAGGGAAAGGGTGTTCAGATACTCCTCCTACATCTACCACTTGATTTTATACTATCAACATGAGAAATTTTCCTTTTCTATAAAAAGAGTGGATGCACAAGGAAATCTAAGGTCAGTAGTGTATTGGACCTCAGCTATTCACTGCATATCCTATTCTCCATACACTTACTGTGAGTTTATAGACCTTTTTATCCACCCAGACATGTCTCTGCTCCTGAGCTCACCTCCTCCAAGACTAACCGATGAGATGCAGAGGGTCCTTCAGTTGTCCAAGGCATACAGCATTGGGGATTGGTATTTTTACCAAAATCACACTGTTATTAGAATATACGGCTGTGAGTTACCCCCATACAGACTGCCCAAATATGTGCCTATGAGGTTGTTTGCCCTTGAATACTTCAGGCAGTTTGGGAATGCTGATGTGAAGAATTTTTCAGGCAAAGGCAAGAAAGCACAGTTGAAGGTAAAAAACCAATTGGGCCATTTTATTTATAACAAAAGGGAGGAAGGCTGGCAAGAGGCAGACAGAATGCTAGAAAGCCTTGGCTTAAAGACCAGTTTCCTCTGGAAACCTTATGACCTCAATCACTTCATAACCTTAAGAAGGGTCAAGTATAGGTTGTCCAGTTATGACCATGTGAGGTTGCCTCACATAGAAAAATATGCAAATCAAATAAAATGGAAGAGAGGCACCTTAGAGAACTGTCACACAAGAAGAATTAAATGAAAGAGCACGAAGAAATCTCCTAAAGATGGCTGACTTAGAGCTTTCTGCACAGGTATTTGCTCTTACAAGCACTCAAGTGGGAGCAGCTGCCTCATCCTCCACAACACATCAGAAGGCAGTAAAAGCTACAGATCAAACCTCTAGCAAAGGCAAAGAGAAAGAAATGGAGCTAGAGAAGCCACTTCAGGAAGAGGTGGAACAACAGGAAGTACAGCAACAACAACAGGTACAGCAACAACAACATGTACAACAGCCAGAAAAGGAACAACCAGTGCAAGAAGAGCACACAGCAGAGGCCCCAATTGTCACTGAGCAGCAGCCACCACAAATTGTGCCTCCTAGGCAAGAAAGAAGAGCTGAAGCTTCAGTCCTTCAAACCCCACAAAAGGAGGACATAAGCAGGAAAAGGGACAGAGAGACTCCCCTCACAACATCAATCCTTTTTCAGAGGAAGAAATGCCAATAAGGCAATCTTTGGGCATGGGCCCACCTAGCATGGAGGCCTCTGCAAGTTCCTTCCAACAGGAACAAGAGAGGACAATAGGAGGAGAAGTTAGCTCCTCAATCCAACAAAGAGGAGGTGAACTGAGCATCAAGCAGCAGTTCATTGACATAAAGAAGAGGAATGAGCCCATAAGGATACAATTATATAATCATCTGTTGAAAATGGCTCCCTCCAACCAGCAAAGACTTATGTCTGCCTATGATGTCGAGTAGGGCAAGATGATTATGATCCACTTCATGCCAGCTGTGATGCAGCCACAGTCAGCTGCAGACTACATTAGGACCAACCTTGAGGTCCTTGCCAAGGACATCCACCCGATGGATCAGATAGAATTACATATGCAAACAGGTGAGATGGTATATGCCTCCTTGGCAGATAAAACATTGGTGAATTACAGGCCAGAAAATAGCCTAAATAATACAACTGCCCAACTTGAGTTGGAGAGAGCACCCTCTCAAGCAAAGGACAATAGAATCAAAGCTTTGGAGGACATCATAATACAGCTTGGGCACGATCCCAAGGATGTCAAAGCTGTGGAGGAACTGTTGAAACTAAGGGATGCAGATATGGCATCATTAAGGAAGATGATCAAGATCCCAGCAACTCTTCATCGCCAAACTGAAGAAGTTGCCCAGCTGAGACATGACAAGGATGCAGCAACTATGCTGGTGTCACTATATAAACAGCTGATCCTAACACAAGAAAGGTTGGGAGAATCAGAGGTTGCACTGCAGGCAACATTGCAACAGAAAGAGGCAGGCAAAACTTCTCACCCCCCTCCAGAAATAATCAATCTGGAAGAAGCTCCTCAAACCACTGCCCCTCCCATTCAGCAGATAGAGCAAACAACACCCTCTAACTCAACACCAACAACAGAGCAGACTCAAAGTCTTGATATGCAGACTCAAGAATGAAATTCAGGTCTTGGAGGCCCAAATGACAGAGCTGAATCAAGCCAAAGAGACTTTGGCTAAGCTCAATGAAAGACATGATAAATCCAAGCAGAATGTAGCTGAGAAAGAAAGAGAGATAAAGGCTCTCAAAAGGAGGATAAATGAGCTGGAGAAAGAACTCACACTTGATAAAGTAACAGCTGAGCTCAAAACAGTCCTATGGGCCAATATTGGCCAATCCATGACTGACCAGTGGGAATATATTGAGGCTATTCATGAGCAGATGGAGCTCATTGGAAAAGCACATAGGGAAATCCAAAGAGCAAGGGCATCTCTAGGAAATATGCCTGAGGCTGCCAGCAGAATGATCAATGTGCTTAATCACAGAACAAGTTCTCAGCTGGCCACAATGGGAATTACCAACAGGACTGAGATCATTTCGATAGTCAAAAGGGTCCTGACACTAAGAACCCTGGTACAAACATTAGAGAGAAGAAGCCAGGATATGCAGACAGAGATTAATAAATTCATGGAAAAAATTGTAGCATTGCAGAAAAAAGGTCTTCCTAACTTAATGAGCAGCGCAGGAAGACTAATTTCCCATGAAAATTATGCCAAGAGGGTCAACACCTTTGCTGTAGATAAGATTACAGAAAAGCCCAGCACTTCAGAAGAATCAGGGCCAACATCACGGCAGAATCTCTACAACAAGGTAGAGAAATTATTTTTTATCATGAATGAAATCAATCACTTGTTTGATGTGCCTCCGAATTTCTATAAATATACAGAGGCAGATGAGACTATAGAGGCAATTTTAAGACTTCAATTGCCCACACAGGAAGTCTAGACTAGATTGATACAATTAATACTGTCAAACCAGAGCCTGTAATCAAGTTTTTTCCATTGAAATATGTAAGTTGTCATGCAGAGGAAAATTTTGATATATCAGCATGTATGGCGAAAAAGAGGCTGAGCCAACTCAGCGAAACTATTCGGCCACCACAGCAGCACTGACAGTCACAGGTGATAGGGCCGAAAAGCTACAGGAGGGCAGAGCTGCAAAGACATGTCATTCATCATTTATAACAAAGTGTTCAACCGACTCAATGACCTCCAAAGGTCAAAAAGTCTTCTGGCAGAATTAAAGAGCATTCAGGTAGTATTGAAAGCTGCAATGACTTCTTATCTGCTACTTCCTGTATGAGTTGGTGAAGATATTTATTTCTCAGATGACTCAATGCCTGAGAAATTTTGTATGAAACATTTGTATATATTCCCCCTCGCATGAGTTTGCAGGGGTGGTTGTGGTTGTTGATTTCTCTTCTAGAGTTCTTTTGCTGTAAATTCTCAGAGAAGTAATACAAAAGCCGATGGAATTTCCAAAGCTCTGTGGTTTTTGATGCATTGTGGTGTTTAACTGAAGGTTACAGGATTCCTGCATACTTCATGGCACAATAAGTTTTCCCTAAAACTCTTCGTTATGTGTTTTGTTATCTTTTCATATCTCTTTCATGCTTCTGCGCTTTATAGTTAATGGCAAGGAAAAAGAATAGTTCCAGGACTTAATCACAGATTACCCTGAACTCAATCTAAGCTATTATAAATGTTTTTCTTCAGTTATAGTAATAAAGGTGTAATTCTTAATTGCTGCCCTTTCACACTATATATTTCACAGTGATTATTGTTTCAGGAATTCAAGTTTGCTCCTGAGGAATATATCTCTTTCCCACACCCCAGCTTAGTGGAAAATTCTTAATTGCTTTTCACTGGTTATTTACATTTCACCATCATAATTTCAAGTTTGTTTTATGAAGTATTCAAATGGCCCTGTAATTTCAGCTGCTCACCTCAAGATTTCAAAAAAACCAGTAGCCACAGACTCCATTGCCCAATGGACTAACATTATCTGCAGATTTCCGCTTTAGGTACAGAAATACATCCTTCCAACGAAACATAAACCAAAACCCTTACTTCATAACTAGCCTAAAATCTCCACAGAACAGAGACAAACCTTAAAGAGAGAGCCCTCTATGATTACAGTTGGGCTAGAAGCTGTAATCCAAAGATTGGTTAGTGGTTACCCCGGCCGTATTCCCTTGGAGTCAAAGGGAACAACCTGGGTGTTGACAGAAGCAAGACAGGAAAGTTTTCATGAAGGATAGTCATGAAACAGAGGATGGTAAGAAGGAGAGACTAGTTAACAGTCTCATGGTGAATGCAAATTAGCATACTGATGTGCTGACAGAGGAGTCAGGAAAGAACTCAGAGCAGCATACTGAAGTGTTGCCAGAGAAAGATGAGGAGAAAGTTAGTGAATATTTTCTTAGTCCTGAAGAAGACTTGGAGCTCCAGGTGACTGAGTCGATAAGTGAGACCAATGGGTCTTGTGATTTTGAAGCTGACAATTTGATTGTGTTTACAGGTGTTGTAGAAGGCAGTCCATCATTTGGAATTGTCTTGGAAGGAGGTGAACAGTTGCAGAATGAAGATGAGACCGTAAAGTCTCATAAGCAGAGGTTTGTTACCATGGGTGACAAGAAAGAGTTGGCTTGTCTGTATAGCCAAGGGAAGACTGGTGGACAAAATTTTGAAGCTGCTACAGTGACAGAGGATGAAGCTACAAAGTTTGAAGAACTTGATTTGATTTCCAGAATCAATCAAGATAATGATGGACAATTACTGAAGATTGTCGAAGAGGAAGATGGAGATTATGCTGAAGTTAATTTTCAGCATGTTGATGAAATGCTGAAATGTTTGCTGGAAACATTTGAAACAGAGAAAGAAGTTGCAGATCAAATTGTAGGTGACAAGAAAAGGAATGTTGCAGAGGGATAGGAAGTTTGGGAGGCCGCAACATCCATAGTGACAACTAGAGCAACATGTGGGGTGACATTTATGGTGACAGCTGAGGCAACACTGACAGTAGTAACATCTATGGGGGCACTGAAGCCTTATGGTTTTTATTCTAACAATTGTTTTGTGAATACAGATTTTATTGAAGATGTTGGAGAAAGTCTGTTAGATAGAGAAATTGAACTGATGAGGTGGATGATGATGAAAGAATCCCGGAAGAGTCCAGCAACAGTAAAACAAAGGAGAATCAGCAAAAGAAAGACAACAAAAGATTGTGAGAGCACAGCTAGTGGAGTGATGCAACATAAAGTGTGGAAACATGGAGAAGAATATCATAAAGAAGCAGCGACAAGTAGAAAGTTACAACACAAGATATGGGATCGAGGCATACAGAGATCCGAACACATGATCAGGCAATCATGTTTAATTTCAACGTTGGGAGTCTGATGCACGAGCATCAAGACCATTTTTTCATTTTTTTTCATTTGTAAATATGTGATAAAAGGGGGTGTAACAATTTTAATATTTTATTAATTAATTTGTTATTAAAATAGGAGATAATTATAAGATGTGAGGATTATGTAAATATTATTTTAATAAATGAAAGGATATGAGAGAAATAGTTTAGGAGCAAAGTTTGGGATTAGGATTTCTATGTATGGGATTAGTTGAGGATTAGGTGGAGAGATATTTTGAGTGAATTAAATTCATTATTTGTGTGTAAATAGGAGTGGTTTTTGTGAAGAAAAATAGACATTGAGATTGTGAGTGAGTAACAGTAAGAGTGATTGAGAGTAGGTTTTGAACAGCCAAGGTTGTAAGCCTCTGGCAATTTGTAAGGGCCACAGAACGGGAATATCTGGCCAGCAAAAGTTTGTAAGTCATTGGTTTGTTTCAGATTATACATACATTGATTGATTGAGAAATTGTTTATTTGATTTCTAAAGTTCATGGTATTATTGAATTTATGAAGAAATGATCAATATATGTGTTGAATTCACATCGACTTGTGTGAGAATCGCTATGCATAACCATTGAATGTACAAGACATTAATCTCTGCGTAAGAGGGTTGTATTTTAATCCTCGGTTTGTATCAAACCTTGGTATAAGATTGTTATTTTGGATTTGTTTGCTATTAATGTAAACTTATGTCAAGAATCCCTGTGAACCCATGTCGATTTCATATTTTAAAACCAATTCAAATTGTAAGTTGAATGCTGAAGGTGCTGCGTAAATTGGTTCAATAGGCAAAGCAACAATAGATTGATATAAAACTATTGGGTGAATATTGGCCCGTTTGATGAATTCATAATACACTAGACGGAGGAGATAGGGTTTCAAAGTTTGGGTTTTGTATATCCTCCAGCGAATTTACAATTGCAATTATATAAAATGAATACAAGTCATCAATTCCCAAACCTAGCAAAGTAATTAAGCAATGAAGGATTGCGAAGTAGAGATAGCGTTTGGAACTTATATGGTGAGAGATTGCAGGTTGAATACACAGATATAGGATATGGAGAACATTTCAGATATTATATAGTATGTATTGACATTTTTGTGTTAAATGCAGATGTGCAGACGGGAGTTTTAAAAAGTCGATTTGCAGTGTTGAAGTTACATTTGAATGGTTAATGTGTGTCTACAGCGCAGGTTTGAAATCGATCTATGGAAGCGAGGAACCATAATCAAATCTAGAATTGTGAGTCAATTTTAATAATGGAATGAGAAATGTTTAAATGAAATCAAAACGTATGGTTTGAAATGAAATGGTGGCAGTGTTTGCAGCGTAAATGTATTAATGTCTGGCTTTTAAATGATGCAAGAACAGTAATGCATTGAATTCATATTGTCTAAAGTCCAAATGGGTTGCAGAAGAATGAATACAGTGTTAATGAATGTTGGAAGGGTTTTTTAAAGGAATTCAACGGCGTGGAAGATTTGATTGAATGAAACTCGATTGGCAGACTTTTAAATTTGCAGATAATCTGTAGAACTGAAAAATGATTTCCTTGTTTCATTAAGAAGAACAGATTTTGTTGGCATTGAAGTAATTGTGTTAAGTGACTTGCAGATGGAGTGATAACTGAATACGTGGATCACCTTATGGTAAATTTGTTTCTGGTGTGTCAAATCATGGGGGATTGCAGAATTAGCCAATGTTTGGTATCCAGGACTGCGTTTTAAATGTTTGAATGTTTATTAAGTTTGCAGGTGAAAATCGATTGGTGGGAGAATCGTGAGCAGTAAAGTGAGTTCACAGTAATTTTGGTCAGATGTTGAAATAGAGAATTGACTCAAGTTGTGGTTTTGATTAGCAGTGTTTTGAAAACAAATAGAACGCACAGTAATAGGAAGCGTAGAGCTTCATAAGGGCGCAAAGCATTTTTTATTGGAATCTGTTCAGAATTTAATTGAATTTTCGTTCTAGGAATGTTGGAATATGGAGCGATAGAGTTCCATACAATTTGGAGCGAATGATATTATGGAGACACAGGTATCTATTCCACGATGAGGAGAATGGTAAGAAAATAGACCAGGCATTTTGTTCATGTTGAAAGCATTGATTGAATGGATTTCTATCATTGAATTGTTGAAGATTTAATTAGTAATGCAGGGTTAAAGGTAAGGCGCATTTCTGTAATTAAATCCAGTCATATCTGAATGTTGAAGGAAATGATGAATGAAGTTACTTAAATTGAGTCTGAAATGAAGTTTGGGGTTGAGTAAATGAAAATGATTTGAAGCATGAGTGTTTTCTAACACATAGTATTTTGTGAACAAGATATTGAAAAGCTTCCGCAAATTTAAGTGTCAATTTGCTGTGTATTGAAGTTGGGAAATTGTTTGAGGAGCATGTTTTATATGCATGGGCATCATAGTAAAAAGATTCTGGGTTTTGCAGGCTAGCCCTGCATCAGAAGAGAACCCCCGAGAGAGTCCAAGTGAGTCTAGTCGACATTTGTTCTAGGTACAATGAGACCCATCCTTCACCATCACCTTAGGAAATAATCTTAATTTTATGGACACTAAGGTTACTAATAGCAACAAATTCAACTGGGGGAATAGTCTACGATCTGATCTATGCACAAGGGCAGAGTAAAAAAGCTCAATCCCCTTGAAGGCTCCTCGACATGATCAATCCGAGGTTTACCAACAAGTCACCCCAGGCTCCTCAACAATGGTTAATCCGAGGTTTACCATTTATAATACGCACAAATATTCTATCTTTCCCAGTGAGACAGACTTGATTGTCTCAAAGGTTCGAACATGATCTCGTGATTGACTCCTTTAAGAGGAGATTCCTAGATTATATTAATTACAATTGGATTTATTTCTTGCCGCAAGATATATCTACTTGTTTGTTTTAACTATATTGGAGAGTTAATTACTCCCTACTCCAAGATACTAGCCTAAGCTATATAGGTGATAAGAGCCCTAGAAATAAACAAGATTGCTAGATCAATTTTAATTAAGCATTACTTTTATGGGTTGTTTCTTAAGTCAATAGGTATGGAAATGAAACTTTGATGGTGTGAAGACTCGACTCCAAAAACACTAAAAAATGCACCTAAGAATGATAAACAATTCATTTTTCCTTCAATGAATTTCTAGCTAAAAAAAAAGTTTGAGAATGCAATTCTTTGAAAAACAAATCTTTCTTTCAATGTGTAAATGAAAAGAAAATCTTCTTGTCTTTTTCAATAAGAACTCAAAATGAGACTACTAATTATGCTCACAAAAAATCCCTTTTCTTTTTCAACACTCAAAAACTACAAAAAACGATTCTTTCAAAAGAGATTATACAATTTCTAGAAAACACTCAAAACTACAAAAACTAATCTTGAGATCTAATAAAAGCTTCAAATCTTTTTGAGGACGTTTTACTTAGTTATTCAGTAAACTAAGGATTAATTTGTTCAGAATAACAAATCAATAAAAAAACATCCTGCTATGTTTTCTTGTATAAAAATCAAATTCAAAACTTAACCAAGTTCATTCAAAGATTTGCAAAGAGAAAACAAAATCTATTTCTTACCAAGGGCAGATTTCACAAACCAGTCAAACTCATCAAGAAGACAAAAAGGCACCAAGGTGATCTAAAGTTTCTTAGGCATCTAATCTTTGAGTCACTACAGAGACCAAGTGAAATCCAATCCAGGCATGCAAAATTTCTAGAAAATAATCTAAAACAAAAATACCAATGGAACTTACTCACAAAAGATTTTTGACAGAACACATGTAGATATGGGTAGACACTAAAAGTCATAAATGGAACCTAAAATTAACTGGAAGAAAACATTTTAGGTTTTTCAAAAAATTTCACAGGGTCTACAGGCTTCCAGAAGAACCAGATGCGGTACCACTCTGTGTACTAAAGGAAAAGTGCGGAGATGCCCGCATTGTCTGTAAAAAGAAAGTGTGGTCCTCTGGAAACTTCAAAAAAACAAAAAATAATCTAGATCCTAAAAACTACCCAATCCCACACAAATCAAGCAAAAACCAGAAACAAGAATAAGTTTCTCAAGTCAAAGACAAAGGAAAACCTAAAACCAAATTTAGTTCTCGAGCGGAGTCGCCAATTTCTTGGCTGAATAAATCGTTCTTGTGGACAAGGCTAATCTCCTAGTATCAAAAGATATCTAGCAACAAGCAGGACAAGCAAATCTACCTTTCTCTAAACATATTGTGATTCATTGATAAAAACTATAGAGGTGTTTAGACCCTACCTTAAGTCCAACGCTAGTTTGTAGCAGCCATCCTTCAACCGTCTGAAAGAGTTTCCTTTTGAGAACTTGCAATCACAAACAAGCACACATAAAATAACACCTGCATAGCTAATATCATAAATCATGTTCATTATGGTGATCAAGGAATCCATAAAATAAACCATAAAACATAGCTTATTGAGAAAAATAAACTTATTTGTATTAACTTTGAAATAGAAAAACCTTACAAACTTTGGTGTCTTGATGTTGTACAAGCTCTTCCTAGGGTCCAAACAGGAACCTCCTTTACTTTGACAAGCCTCAAACTCTTCCAAATGAGATCAAAGAGTTATGTAATCTCTCCTCGCAAAAGCTCAATTAGGAAGACTAAGTTCCAACAGCATTTCACCTCAAAAATATACAGCTTTCAACCCCCCCAGTAACCAGCCCAATGTTTCATTTTATAGTGCAAAGGAAGGAGGTTACAGGTCCACCTATGAAGGGATAGTGTCCTCCTTCAAAGGGATAAGCTCCTCACATAAAGGGGTTATCTCCTGAAGGTATGGGATGCATGAACCTTAAAGGAGCGAACTTGCCACCTCAAGATTCCTTCCAGAAGCTTCTAGAAATGACTCAATGTGAGTTTTTAAGAATATACTTACGCATTTTTGACTTTTATAGGGTTCCGCACCCGTAACACAGAGACAGAGTGGTCAGGTCCACAAGAGACATGACCATTAGGTGCGGGACCACAGGTAATGCTAAGAGAAAGCGCGGAACCAGAGTTTTAGAGACTTTTGAGGGCTTTCTCTTATTTTCAAGGCTTGATATGAAGAACTGAGGCTTAAGACTTGCAAAGGAGGAAAGTATGAGTGGTAATGGACTCACACAGATTGCAGAATGTCAAGGTGACAATTTTCGTGAAACAAGACTTGTAGTGTTTTAATTGCGTAATGTCACAAATGTAAAAAAAGAATTCTCAATTAATAGAAATATTTACGCCTAGAAAATATGGAAACTAAGAAAAAATGCACCAAATAAACCAATATAATATTTAAAAAAACTAAATAGTATGCGGGGATATGCTATCCTACTTATGTTTTAAGCCATTTTATATATCAATTTGTTTCTTTGTATTATTTGTATCTCTCTCACATTCAACTTCATTAACCAATGTAGCCACACCAAGCCATGATAAGTTACAATAAATTGTCTTTTTCCATCGTTTAATTGATACCATCATGCAATAAATGTTGTTTTAAACCTACAAATGTAATGAATTGCACTCTCATCCAAATATATTAAAATAATAAATTAACATATAATTAGTCACCAGAGTATACCTTCATAATAATGGATTACGTAGAAAGACTAAAAATTAAATAAGTATAATGTAAATGAAAAATTTCAAATGTGTTTTAAATCTCCACCATCTGCTTACATGTCACCAATAGGTGCTCTCCTTAATATGGTGTATATTTAAACCAATAATTAAGATACAAATAGAGATTCGAGTAATACACATCTATAGCCTCCCATTGGGGTTCAAAAAACATCATGAAGTGAGGCTTAGGGAGGTCCATGCCATTAATTTTACCTTAATTATAATTAATGATGGGTGTTATGACACCCCCAGCCATGCAAGAACATATGAATTTATGATAATTGATGAGAAGAATTTTTATTAATTACAATAGGATGATGGAGGTGGTAGTCACTATGTTGGTTCAAGCGTGGCACCTCTAGATTTGCGTTCTTGAATTGGGGATCAACTGAGCATTAATATGGGAAATATTACCTTCTATAATGACTTATACGAGGTTTTACACTAATCAAGTTTCCCTGTTATAGGGTGAGTCTAGGATCGTTCCAATCTTGTCAAATCAAAGCACCCCTTTAACTCTTTAAAAGAAATTTCCTTGTGGTTTTACAATGCTAACTGGTAGAAATACAATTCTCTTAATCAAATGTTACACAATAGAGAAACAACGATATGTGCTAGGACATATTCAGCACAAAGGAGTATATAAATTGTTTATACATCACTAAGGTAGGTTAGCTATCTATGTATTAATGCCATCAACTCTATGTTAGTCTCTATGGGGTCTAGGAACTACCATAATTCACTAGTCTTAGCCTTATTCTTAATTTCTCATGAACAATAACTCTTTAATTTCTTGATCAACATTATGGTTGTTTACAAGGTTTTGGATTAGTTCAAGGTTTTTTTTTTTTGTGATAGGGCCAATTCTATTAGTGGGTGAACTAGAATACATAGGGTCATCCTTATTTTAAAATTACATCGCGTTTCTGGTGTTTTGTAGGAAGGTTGGGTGTGGTATCCTGTTAGATCGCGAATCTTAGCCCTGACACCCTGTAAATGTCTATGATGTACATATTTGGGTTGAGGGGGTATTCTATCTAGGTGTATTCATGTTTTTTTTCTCACAATAGTTTTTTGGTTTGTAGGAAGTATTCTTATATTTCTTGGAGTGTAATCCTTCATCAATGAGGTAGATATAGAAGTGGAAATCTATAGAAGGTTTAATAATAAATATACGTTGGAGGAGATTCGGGGCATCATGAGACCCTCGACCTCATTCTAGCCCACATTGTTATGTAACCAGCTCAAGAAAAAGATGGAAAAGATAGATCAACGGCTTAGAATTCAGCCTCTTCGAGGGGGCAACCTCCTTTACATTACATAAATGAACAATTCTTGGATGATACAAATGACAAAACCTTCTTTCTATATA
>APFE030296977.1:491-13730 GCA_000404065.3 Pinus taeda
CCCCGCTGCGCAATCAACACAAAAAAGGGCGGGCTCTTCGCCCCCTCTAACCCCCCAATTCACTACGTAGGCTATTCATGGAAAGAATATAACACAACCCAACAAGAAAGAATCAAAGCATCTTGTAACACCTCACTTGTCACATTTGCTTCATGATTGTTTTCTTGCTATGAATCTCCTTATTTTCCCTTCCGAGATCTACAGTCTTTCTTTAGGTGTCCTTTCTTTCCGCATTTCTAGCACACTATCCCTCATTTCGACTTGGATTTGCCTTTCCTTGATGTACTGCGATATCCTGAGATCTTTCCTCTTTCCATTTTTCTTCCCCTAGACTCTGCACTCAAAGCATTTCCCGATGTCTCACCGGAGCTTTCCCATTGCATTTCCTCCCTAAGGATAGCACCGAAAACATCATCAAACTTTAACGTACTAGATCCAGACACAGAGTTACTAATGGTCATTGCTAAACCATTCCAACTTTCTGGCGATGAGCAACAAAAGAATAACAAAGCTCTAACTTCATCATCAAACTTTACCCCTACATAACATAAATGACTTGTAACAGTATTAAAATCATTTAAATTATCTGCAACAGATCCACCTTCCAACATCTTGATAATAAATAACCCTTTCATAAGAAATACCTTGTTTGAGGCCGAGGGTTTTTCATATGGTTTCTCCAATGCCTTAATCAAACCCTCTATTATTGTTTCTTTTGAAATGTTGAAGGCGACCGATGTTGCGAGGCACAACTGTATTGTTCTGAGTGCCTTTCTACCGAGAAGGATCCATTCTTCATCTTTCATACCCGTCAGCATCTTTTCTTTTCCACCCAGTGGTAGGTATAGATCTTTCTGATACAGATAATGTTCCATCTACATCTTCCACAGCGAGATGTTTTAGCTGTTAAATTTCTCAACCCTAAACTTACCATCTTCCGCCATTGCTCCCACTCGAACCAGGAACCCTTCTTTCCTATGAGTTTATCAGCCAAGTAGACCTTTGGCTCTGATACCAGTTGTTAGTAAATTATATGACGAAGCAATGGAACACATAAAATATTGCAAAAATATAAACATAGAAGAAACATAAAACAAGAGAGGCACAGATATACATGGTCCACCCAGTTTGGCCTACATCCACCCCGAACAACTAGTCCTTCCTTTCTATTATCTAGCAAATTGAAGAGACACAACCTACATCAGATCCGCTGTAATATCCTTTGTTTTCTCCCATAGTCTCACCTCTCTATTTCTCACTCACAGAATACACATCTATTACATAGCCTCAAATACAATGCTTTCATACAAACAGAGGGGTTTCCTTCTAGGGAAAAAAACCCTAAACTAAAAATAAGTTCTACCATCAGATCATCTGCCTAATGAACAACCCAGATTGACTAGAAATTACTATACTTTTACAAGGAAATTTTACATCTGTTTTTAGCTTCGAGGGCAATGCCTCGAGCCCCCACCAAGGGACTGCCGGTCCCCGGACCCCCCAGCTGGGGGGGATCAGCCCCCCTGGACCCTCGCGGGGAGGACAAGTCCCCATACACCCCCTGCATGGAGGGGTGTACAAACTTCCTAGGGTATACATCTGGCTGAAACAAAGACCTCTGAACAATCATGCTCCACACACAACAAGATGGACAACACCCCGTGGTTTTTTTCTTAGCGCCACTACAGGCACTTCCTCTTCATGAAATATCTTCATCCCTAGCTAGTGGTAAGTCCCATGCTATAGTCATAAATATAAATTCGTTTATTTTAACTTCCAACTATTTATATGGGTTAAACCTATCAAATCCTTGTTTCTTTATGCAAGCTTCCTCGCTCATTCCCACAAGAGGAAATCCCTCTACTATATTTTATGTGTTTCTTACTGCACGACTTGTGTGATAATATGGATAATTTCTCTCTATTTTTCATTACTCCTGATTTCATGGATTTCAATTCAAGATCCAACTAGAGTCTTATAAGATGCAAGCTCTTAAGTTCGATTCTTGCTCCAGGAAGTTATTACACAAAATAATTTACTCGTAATGTCAGGTTCTAACTATCTCTTCATATTCTATTGTCAAGCTTCAACTCTAGTAAGAAAAAGAGTTGTGGATTTATTCTATTCCGTGACATCCTGGCGTGGCACAAGTTTCCCAAATGTATATTTGGTTACGTGAACTTAGCTTCATTTCCATGGAGCTTCTAGGTCTGCAAAAACCTTATTACTCATACCTTCCTATCAACTGCTCGAGTAACTATTTTTGTTGCTGGCATCATGCAGATTCTTCCAAGTGCATAGATCCTGTAACCATATGATATCATTGAGGGTATTTTGTAGATTGGTAAAGGAAGCAACAAATTTCCCCATGACCCATGATGTTAGAACAAAGAACCCTACTTCAGGAAAGAAAGTTATGGTTTTCTATTAAAGGATGACTAGGATTGAATGTTTTTAACCACATCTAATCTTACAATTTTTCATCCTATGAAGATAAAAGTTTTACCATTCATCTTGTCTTATTTTGTTCTTATCTTATATCCTAAATTCATATTACATAATTCATATTTGGTTTGAAATATGATGCTCTTGTGATTTGTTTCCTCCATGTGACCACATCTCCTTCCATTTACCTCCTTTTGAGTTGGGATGAGAGGACATCATCATTAGTGTAGATGAATTACCAAGCTTCCAGGTTGGTTATCCCTCATTCAATGTGACCCGAACACTACAACTCACCTTGAACTTTCTAGTTAGTGATGTTATCCGTTAAATTACACATTCCTTTAGGAGTATTACATATATATAATCTTATTATATTATCACCTTGTTGGTGTTCTTTTATTATTTTACTGGAATGTTATAATCATCTGTGATTCTTAAGTTATTTCTAGGCTCAATCGAGGAGTTTCTTGGTGTAACCTTGGTTACTGATCTTTCAAGTTTGTTTTTCATGCCATGGCTATTATAAAATTGGAAATAAGAGAAATTTTCACTGTTAGATTTTTAAAAAATAAATATTGATCTATATTTAAGAACTCTTTTTTCTAATATAACTTACTCCAGGCAGGTTGGAAATGTAATTCCGTCTTTCAAAGTTGAAACTGTGTATTTATGTATTTATGTAGTTAAAAGCAATCTTAAGTTAACTAGGTAGTTATTGTCATGTTGATGAAACTTTCCAGTTATATTAATCAAAATTTTCACACAATTTTATATTTCAAGGTGATTTTATTTTCTTGTCTAGTTATGGTCATATGTTCTAGATTAACACATTTCTATTTCCAATTATCAAATGGAGTTAATGGAATTCATCCCATGTCTTCATTAGATTTTCCAATGATGGATATTGCTAGTCATATGAGCTCATAATTAGATTGTCCATGTGATCATTACTCTCTTCTATTTCTTTTTCTATTGCCTCATAGCCATTTCGATGCGTAAATTGATTAATGATTTCTAATACCTTCCTAAATCTACTAAGAACTACACTCCTTCGTAGCTAAAATTTCCAGCAATATAACATGTATTTGTTATGAAAATATCACTGATACTGCATTTTATCTGAAAATATTCTCAGTGGAATTTCTTTACCTACACTAGACATTTTGTAGAACGTAGCAAGCCATAATAATCATAATCATGGGAAACTAATTTTTTCTATGGAATCGCAGTGGGATGACTAGGAGTGTATATATCTCAGTATTCGATTTTTATTTTCTAGACGATCTATTTAATGCTCCTCCCAAATTTCATTTGTAATTTCTTTCTATTACCCATAAGGGATATAGTTCACCTTCAAATGCCAATAACTAGAATTGCACTAATCTTCTAAGTTTTGAATTTCAAAATTACTTATATACATTTTCGGTAAGACTTGAAATTTTATTCTCAACGAGAATTTGCACTTATCTTTACTACATAGGCTTATCCTCAATGTGAATATTCCCCTTTTTTTCTCTTAGTGACTAGATTTATAATTAAATCCCATGACTGTTACAACAAATATTTTATCTAGTAACGATTACCCTTTTGGCATAACCTCACCACATCATACGGTGAAATTTTATTTTGGTTGTGGTTTAATAAATGACATTGGATTACTTAAATAGTTGTGAATACCCACCCAGGATTACCTATGTAACAAGGATAAAGTTCCTTAATGAAGTTAGCTAGTTGGATGTTTCTTAATGCTCAAACCTAGTAATTCCTTTCACGTTATTCATATACTCTCCTATGAAATTGACTATTGAAGTCTATTCAATGTTAATTATATTCCTTGTCAGTGACTTAAAAATAAATGTGCCTTTGAAAACCTCTTTTAGCATAGTTATAACCTCTACTCATTCCAACTAAATTCTTCCCTCTTAAACAATTGAAAATAAAAAAGTCGTTAAACTGTAGATTGATATCCCAATAATTTTGTTTTTGAAATAGTGAGATGCATCATTTACATTAGCTTAATAGAGACAAAATAAAAGTTATTGACATGGGATCATAATGTCGATAATGAGTATAGAATGTCTGTGAATTTCATCCAACGGGTCATATTTATTCATAATGACCTTGTAGAAAAATGTGGTGGGGATAAGACAAAATTCATTCTAAGATTTCAAAAGGAATTCTTAATCGAGACATGTTATCAAATTGAGGATAAAATCAATTCAAAATGTGGAAAAGTAAATTCATGTTTATTTAGAGGCATTAATAACATTTTTTAGTTTCCATTTAGAACAGGGGAGACATGGGAATTGATTAATCATATTTTCAACTGATGGGAGAATATTTCCATAAAAAATGAGAAGATTAAAAGGTGTAAACCCATAATATGTACCAATAGTAAGAGAAATCCTGAAATGAAGCAACTTCCATATGATATGACTATCACACCTTGGAGAATAATGCAAGGAGTGAAGGATGAAAAACTAGTCAAATAAATACTATGTTGTGTGAAGTTAGGTGAATTATCAATGGATGAAATGTGAACAAAATTTCAAAAGTAAATTTCTTGAATTATTTCTACTTTTTGTTTGACTATAATTTTGTTTTAAATATAACAAGTTTTCAGTAGTATTTGTTATACATGTCACTATATTAACAATTTTTACTTTATTTATTAAGTCAAAAGATTTATATGAAAATAAAAGAACATATGGTTAAAATGTTGAATGAAGAGATTTGGGATGATGTTGTGTGAAACTACCCAGAATCAAGTTCTGCAATGACACTTAAAGATTTTTATGTTGCATGCAATAAGTATGGTGATTTATACAATCACTTTATTCATATGCTAGCTATTTTTATTTGATTAGTTATACATATATTTTTTATTTCATTAAATATGTGGAAGAAGGGTGCAAATGGAGTACCAAGCACTTTCAAAAGATTTATTGGAAAAGTTAAGATGGAAATGCTAAGAAAGAAACATCTTAGGAATGTTGAACTTAATCCTACGCTTATTCATTTCATTTGGTGGGATCAACACTATATAATATCAAATAATACAAGGTGATAGTGAAGACATTGCAAAACTTGTACCTAAAAGGGAATATTCCCTATTTACAAAAAGGTAATCCTATAAAATAATAAATCTCCCACAAAAAAAAACCTTTTGTTTTATTTGATGTTTTATGCAGTGGAATGTTTATTATGTGTATTGGTGTAATCAATAACTTAGAGATGTGTTGTAATTATTATGCATACAGGAATCAATTATATCAATCTTACATTATTCACATAATGAATGATCCATAAATACCTTAGAAACACCCAACAATTTTTATAACCCAACAACTATAATACCTAAAGGCAAGATAACTAAAAAAATTAATGAGGTAGTAGACAAACATTCTAAAGGAAAAGGATAGTAAATATAGATAAAAATTGCATCATCACCATTTAGTATTAAGTTCATTGAATAAAGCATGTCATGATTCAATTCTTATAGTAAAGCTCCTTGGTGTTATAGTGGACACTTACATTCAAGGTAAGGCATAAGGTCTAGGTGAAACACTGAATACGATAGATATTAAGGGAAGGTATATCATAAATTTATGGTTAATATAAGGTGAAGGGTTCAATGTTTCAATTCTTCTAATGAAAAGAAAAATCAAGATGAAAAGGATATCATTTCAGCAACTAACTAATAGATGACAATATTTCTGGTTGCAAATGAAGATGGAAAGAAAAAAGAAACATTTTTTTTAGTACAAAAGAGGTTTGTGAGAAAAATCAAATTTTAAATTCAAAACCCTAACTCTATTTCTTCTAGAAGGTTTTCTTATCATAAATAAATGGTATTGAATGCATATTTCCACTATAATAGGAAAAAAGAGGAGGATATTTTTCTTAATCCCCCTCCCAAACATGAGATAGAGGTTTACATATAGTTATTTTATGTTATTATTATTAGTGTTTTCTTGAAAATATGAGACGAGTTAAGAGTTTATTTTTTCTATTTGTAGGTCAGTCCTCGATGGTACCCAAGTTTTTTTCTTAGAGGCATACTCAAGGTTTATTTACACAAAATACTTCTTGTTTCAACTTCGACCCTTACATGTACTCATGTAGTGCTACCCATTATACGTCTAATGAAGCCATTTAGATTTAGCTGCATCTATTGGTGGAATAAAATTTATTTGTAATTTGGGTGTATGAGAAAGGCCTTAACTAGTAAAGGTTTCTAATATTTTTATTATATAATGTCCTAGGGTTTCAGTAATTTTTATACGAGAAGGCCCTTTATTCATGGACATAACCTTGAAATATATTTTTAAATAAGGGTTTACCCCTTTGTTAAATTTATATTTTCTTACTCTAAGATTTGGGTCGCGACTAAAAACTGTATGGCCAAAGATTTAAAGTTCTCTTATTTGTTTCAAGAGAAGAAAATTGTATTATATTCTCTTATGTGTTATTATGCATGCTAATGTAAAAAGAATCATTGTTTGTTCAACATTTAGAATATTTACTTTTCGTATTTTTGTATGCGTACAAGTGTATTCATTGTGTATGCTAAAACTACATTAGGACTTAGATATTGTTGTGACCACACACAAAAACACACAAACACACACACACACACACACCTATATGAACTTTGGGGATATTACTTTGTTTAAAAGCACCAATTAGCCTAAAGTCCTAGCAGACTCCTTTAATGGGTATCCACTTAAGGTCTTTCTTTAGGCTGACTATATTATTACCTTGGATTTTGTATCCTTTGGCCACTTGAAAATATTAATTTCTTCATCCTTGGTATGAGGCGTGCTATCATAGGAAACCCATCTTACTATTACTTAATCGATTTCCTATTGTTTTATATACTATATCCCTTTTCTGCCTTTTTGAATGAACTTCATTTTTTTTTCAATGTGAAGTGATATTAAATATTATTAGCTTGATTTTCTACCTTCCCTTATGCTTGATAACCACACATTATTCATCCTTCCTATTCTTATTTTCACGTTCACTTATATAGTGAATACAAAGGTTAGTTTTTAATTAGGGTTTCTCTTCTGCAATTTATCTACAATAGGAATGCTTACATGGTACCTATAACCACCAATTTCATGAAGCAAAAGAAAGATAGATACACATACATCTATATATATTTTATTTATAAAATATTAGTAGGTTTATCTATTCATTTTCTATAAAATACCCAAAACCCTTTATCATCATAATAGCATCCTATTATATTAATTCATAACCATGGAATGTCAAAAGTAATATAATTAACACATGCCTAGAAATCCACGTAATTAATTAGATTTTTCCTAAAAATGGTTTAAATATTCTCATGCTTCTCCCAACTTTGAACTACATTTCTTAGGAGTTCCCCCAAACTCTACTCCTACCAATAAAAACAAGTCACGATGTTTTCCTCAACTTCACATACTTAACCGTCTATTAGTATCCTACTAATTTCTATGTTCAAATCCAACCTTACTCTTGCACTGGATTTTTCTTTTAAAAATGATTTCCTTTATCCCCTACAATCCTCTTTAAACAATCTCCACTAGTGAAAAAAAATTGTGGCCCACTTCAACCAATAGTTGAATTGTATTGCAAAATAGGATATTTTTTTCTTTTCATTCCTACACCTTTCTTGGTCATAACTAATTCCAACTATTTTCTTGGTAGTTAGGAGTCTACTCTCACACATGGTATCCTTTAATATATTTTCAAGTATAATAATACACAAAAATTCTTCCATTTATTCATCAAAATAAATATTTACATTATCATATCATAACACTTGTCCCACTTTGACTTTTTAGCCAGTACATATCAAAAAAAGGAAAACTTTACAAGGGGTATCACACTTGCATTCTAGTATAGACATGGAGTTCAATAATCATGTAGGGTGTTGATACTCCACTTTGATGTATTTACTTTCTAAGAATTTTTCGATGTACTCAAGTACCTCGTCCTTCATACCAAACTAGAAGAATTCCTTTCTTAGAACTATTATGATTTTGTGATAACCCATGTGAGTTAAATAGGGTTTTTTTGTGCTCTACACCTAATATCATATATTTAATTATGGCCACATCTGGAAAATAGATATTTTCTTATGTTAACTCCCATTTTCTTAGTGCATAATCTCGTTGTTTTCCCTGGCCAACCGTAATATTATTTTCTTCACAAATTATATTATAATATTATATTATAATGTTTGTTCCTATAGTATTGTATGAAATTTGTTTTAGCAATTTATCATTGGTTGCCTACACTATTCTACTTAGAAATTATTTAGGTTGTGGCTTATCCACATATTTTTCTTTCTCCTGTTTATATGCTTAATGTCAAGTCATATCACTTATGAATATTTACCATTTGGCTTGCTTTGGATTCTTTTAGGTGGTAAAAAAATATTTAAATTGAAATGTTACTATTAAGGTAAATTTAATACCAATTAAAAATTGTATCCACATCCTAAGGGTGTGGATGATTGCAATTAATTCAAGGTCTTAAAGTACATACTTCCTTTCCTGATCCTTTATTTTGCGGGACTCATAAGCCATGACATTATTTTCATGCATGAGAATTCCCCATAAACCTTCCAAACAAGTGTCAGTAAAACTGCAATGTCTTATTAAGGCATGCTATTTTCAACACAAATGCAATAGTAAGTAATTTTTATAATTATTCAACCCTATCTTGATATTTTTGACCAAAAAATAATGATGTCATTAACTCAGAAGACCAATCTCAAAACAATATGAATAAGGGAAGTTTGAAATCAATTTTTTTTAGTTTACTCAAGCTTAACACATTTCTTATACTAAGAGGTTATTCGGTAAGATAATTTAGGAAATACCTCTATTAGTCTGTGATAGTATCCTATGATACCCACGAATGATCTAGCATGTACAACATCCTTAGCGACTGAGAAGTTAAGAATGAACTTTATATTTTTAGGATCTGATGTTATTCCATCTTTAGATATTGCATGTCCTATATATTGAATCTTACCTTAATAAAATTCGCATTTGCTTAGCTTAGCATACAATATATATTCATGGAAGGTGTATATAAATATTTCTTGATATTCCTTATCCTCCTCCCATTTATTCAAATAAGCCAATATATCATCTATAAATATTAGTATGAACCTGTCCAATTTTTTACTAAAAACACTACTCGTCAAGGACATAAAGGTAGCAAGTGCATTCATCAGTCTGAAGGGAAGAACTATAAACTCGTAGTATTCGTATTGGGTTTGAAAAGATATTTTTGGAATGTGTCCCTCTTTAATACTCATTTGGTGATAACAAAGCGTGAGATCTACTTTCGAAAGTATAGTTTCTCCACATACTTGGTCAGATAAATCATCAATTTTGGGCACAGAATACTTATTGTTAATTTTCAAATTATTCAACAACCAGTAATAAATTCATAACTTGAATGTTCTATGTTTATTTATGACAAATAAGGTTGGTGCACATCGTAGTTAAAGACTTTCTCTACTGTACCCATTGTTTAATAATTCCTCTAATTGCATTTTTAACTCTACTAATTCTAGTACACTAATTCAGTAATTTTTTTTTTATATACTGGTGCAACTCTTGGTATTAATCCTATAAAAAAAATATGTATCTAATCTCATCATGAAATACATCTTAATAGTCCTTAATAACATCGGAATTATTTATGGATTTATCTTGTTTGTGTCTTGAGTGGTATTCCACTTGAATGGAAATTAAGTAGCATCCTTTTCTTCCAACCTTTTTAATTGTAAAGTAGATATTTGAAAAAAAAATGGGCTTGGGTATGCCCTTTTACAATTTGATTTTCTGCATTACCTATGGTACATGTAACAATTCTATCAAGATAACTAACAATTTCCTTATGCCGCTACAACCAATCCATCCCTACTAGAATTTCATATGAACCTAGTGGATTTTTTTTAGATTCATAGTGGTTTGCTTCCCAATTATAATAATAGTGCATGTATTCATGCAATTAATAATTTTTGCATTTTTTCCTAGTAGCGAATTATACTGTCCACGAATATTTGTACTTGTTGCGATGATTCACAGAATATTCTTATCCTAATCGCTAATGATGTATGCCTCTTCAATATTATGTATACTTTGCAAAAATCTTGTATTATAGGGGAAGTTTCACAAAAGATGGAGTTCTCCGCAACCCCTAGACATTAAGGGTTCTTTAACCTTTATATTAAAACCCTTATTACTTAATTATTCCTATGTGGATCTAGTATGAGTCTATTGTTGAGTTTTTGGGTTTGACTGATATTCTTACTAAAATTTTTACTCTAGTTTCCCTTACCAAAATGATTAAAAGGTCGAAGCTTTCCTCCCTTTCCACCTTGCAAAAATATTTCCTTTTTTTATTAGACCACGATTTCTTGTTTTCATTTACCTTTTTAGCCTCCTAAGAGAATATTTTTTTTTCTAACACTCACATAAATTATTTTGAGATCATAATATTCATTTGTTCTTTAAAGGTGAGAGGAAGACAATTAAAAAAGTCTTTCTATTTCCATTTTTTTTCTTGTATATATGGAACATATCTCAAAATATGAATAAATTTCATAACAAACTCATCCACTGACACTTTTCTGATTTTTAAATCATAGAATTATTTGGCTCATCAATAAAAACATTCATTAAATTTTTTCCTTAAAAGTCCCAGAAATTCTCCCGTTTTCATATTCTTATTTATAAGTATGCATTGTTTTTGAGTTCTTCCCACCACAATAATCTTTTCATTATAAATATATATACCTAATTTGGCTTATAATTTAGTAGAATTAATCATTGACTTGAAAGTATCTATCGATACTAAGAAACCACACCTCGGTAGATTCCTCATACTTCCCATCAGAGGATGGCAATGTGATCTTATAGAAATCTTGTTGTAGTTCCATTAGGCCTCTTTCCATGCTTCAAATGAAATTGTTATGAATTGTGCTCTTCCTCACCCTCATATTTAGATTGTTTTCTTTTCACGACTTCATCAAAGTTATTTTGCATGGATGAATCTCCATGGTCCTCTTCTTCCATTTTTGTTTCCATAATATTGGTAATTCATCTGTGAGATAGATTTTCAATTAGTTTTTCTTCTTCTACACTAACTTCTAACAATTATTTCTGTCGTACATAGAGGTTCAATAATGCTTTCCTTAGGTATCTCACCATATTCATTAATTCGATTGTGAGAACTTCTCATTTCTCACCCAAATGTACCCAAATTATTTCTTCACCTATGTGGTTGCCTCCCTCTAGTTTTTCCTTCACCTCTCCCTTTTATTTCCTCTTCTTCTTATTCTATGCAAAGATAGACATTTATTTTGCTAAATAAGATCATGGTAAGCTCATAGTCCAAAATGTTGCAACATATTTTTCTCTCATACCATATGTAACATTCCTTAGGGAATAACTCGAGATAACTATGAATTACCCAATATTCTTTTTTTTGTAACAAAATACATGCATTATGCGACACATCAATAGGATGACTGTTAAATTTGACTTCCCAAGGTATAACAACTTATTGATTTCCAACATCCATTTTGTTCCTCTAGCATCAAGTGACATTATATTCCCTCCATAATTATATTCCTCCATATATTTAATTTGTCTTTGACACCACAAATTTGGTTGGAAAATTAAAATAAAAAACTCCTTAATAACTCATGATCAACATGTGGGATATTTTGCTTATCTATTTCCTTGTTGTTTAATATCTCCTTTTATAGATTTAAGGCTATGGTTGTGCTAGATTATTGGTCTAGCACAAACCCTCCCCCATAAATAATGATAAGGGTTATTATTATTATTGTAATCTTATAACGCCGTATTCCAACCCTTATAAACACTAAATCACCATTTAAAATATATAATTATGACCAGACTTATACTACTATACTTTTGCACATGATACATATTTATGTCCTTGATATTACATTTGTATTGTTTCTCACTAGTGATTGATATCCTATGTTATATGTGAGAAATTATTTGAAGGCCCTCATGACACCTTGTATATATGTGCAGGTCACATGGTTCTCTATTCAAATGAAAGAACGACGTGGAAGGTTGTTTGCATAGCCCAATCATACACATGCATTTGTCTTTTATTCAATGCTCATTATTACATCAGTTTAATTGATGATGGGATGAATATGGCATTGTTAGATAATAACTTACCCCTATCTTTCCCTCTAAATGGTGCCATTTTGTTCTTTAATCAAGAAGTAAAGCTAAGCTATCCAATCTACATATGTTAAACTTGGTAAAAATAATGATTTCCCCTTCATTCGAAGTATTTTCCTCGATGTTTTGATTTTTCTTGCTATTTTTTTATGAGGATAGATGTTCCATTTTGTATGAGGCAAGGATTACACACTAGGCTCTAAAACGGACCCTGCACATTATACTTACTTATTTTTATATTCTATATACCTCAATGAAACCTTTGGCAATAATTAACCTAGGTTATAATAAATCAACTCATTTTCTTGGTTTGGTCAAATACTTGTAGGTCAACGCTCACTGATTCAGGAGGTTCTATCATGATGACAACCCTTTCAAGAATTATGGCATTGCCACACATTCCTCACAGGATTTCGTCTCACGTAAATTCTCAAAACTATGTCCTTAGTCAAAACCCCTAACTATTTTTTTCCAAAAGGGTTAATATCCATGTACTTATGAAGCTAAACATATTTTCTATTACAATGGGGTAGTGTAATGGAGATTTCAC
>APFE030296977.1:27958-62256 GCA_000404065.3 Pinus taeda
TTAACACACTCATTCTGTAAGATGCCTTGGACATAGTTGTCGCTCCTAACACTAATTCAGTTGTGAACTCTATGTCTCTCTTTTTACGTAGTCTTGAAATCTCATCTAGAAATATGTATTTAAATTCTTTGGTCACTTCCATATAATCTATAAATTTTATTTTCTTTGTTTTTTCTATTTAGATTCTCCTATCTATATAACAAAAAAATTTCATCCTTTCGACAATCATCTCACTCATAATAATAAAATTTTCCCATCAGATATAGACCCGTAGTATTCCTCTTACTTAAATCCCATATTTTCCCTCTTGCAGTGATGTCTTGTAACCTAATTTTTCAGACAATTGCTAGGGAATATTATTTTTCTCAACGAGTACATTCCTCTTACCAAGTCATAGGCACCTAAAGGTAATATATTCACATTTAATTATGTTGGGAATCCATTTAAATTTACTAAACAAATTTTAAGTGAATTGGTCACTTTTATTTTAGTGCCCATAGCCAATTGAACCATGCATGAACTTTTAAAATTTTATTTAATCAATTTGACTTGATCAACACCATATGGAATAACATATCTAAGAATCACTCCTCGATCTACTAAAATAGACAAATTCTAGTATATAATCATACTTTCAATTCAAATCATTGTTGATTGATGTTCTTCATGGTAGTCTTCTATTGTTGTATTAGTCATTGATATCTTTCTTGATACAAAATTTATTGTAGATGCCTGATGCACTACCTATTAAGTTTTGGACTCATATGGTATTGTATGGGTAGTTTCAAAGTAAATGGGTTTTACGATAGCCATAACAGATTAAGGGTGCTCTCTTATTTCGAGCATGTTCCTTTGTTATTTATGTCAATTATTTTCGAACATGTTTTGGATTATGTAAGTTCTGGCTAATTATTTCTATTAAATTGTTTGGGCTAATGATTTTCCCAAAAAAATTCACAATGGAGGATCTTAAATTTTTAATTTCAGTTCCAAATTTGTTCTTATACTTGTTACACAATGATTTTGAGGCATCACTTTTCTATTTGAACTATTGATAGCAGATCATGCCTTTTCATGAATGGATTGTCAAACTCAATTATTACCTTATATGGAAGAGGAATACAATTAAGAAAAAACAACACATTCACTTTCTCTTCCAAGATGAAGGGAACATATCTCAACAAATTTGTAGATTTGACTACAAACTCATTATGATAAGTCAGCCCTACTTCAGATCACGAAATTATTTTTCTGTGTTATCATAATGTATTCTAGTTATGTATGTTTCCTTGAAATATTTTTGGAATTCTTCCAATCTTGTTTCTTTTTCTTCTATATTGTTTACAATTATTACATCATCCCATGACATGGAATATTTTCCTTGCAATTAGTAGAAAGCTAGTTTGGATTTTAGGTTGCTAGAACATTAATATACTGTGAAGTATTTTGTCATATTTAGTAGTTAGGCCTCCATTTCCTCTTCTTTTTCTCCATCAAACTTAGGTGGTTTGATCTTTTTTAGCTCTCCTCGGAGTTGTGTTTTGTTTTTCTTCATTAGATTATGTTCTTTGGAGATATTTTATCTCACACTTCCTCACTCTCAGTTTTTTCATTCTCAATTTGATATTTATCATTCTCACTTTCAGAATTACCATCTACATTTTTCTAATTTAAGGAGTCATTTTTTCCCTCCTCTACCTCTATGTCTAGATGTTTGTGATTTGACTTTTTAGTCACATCCCAAATGAGCTCCTCCTACTGTGCACTTACTTTGAGACTAGCCCATTCTTGGTTCATGTCATTTACCATTTCCATTAGTCGGGTTGGTTGAGGTAGAGTTTAACCTCCAAAATAAAACCAAATATGCTCTCCTCAACTAAGAGATTTGGTAGAAAGTTTCATCATTACTATACAATTTTCTTCTTATTTTTTGTACCGCCAAAATAGTAACTTAGTTAGTTATCAGAGAAGCAATTATCGCTTCATTAAATTTAAATTATGGTTTCCCCTAAAGGCCTCAAAATTTGAACCTACAATTCTAATTTCACATGTAATGTACCCCATTTAATCACTAAAAAAAAACCTATGGACATAAATAGAGTTTAACACTAAGTCATATGAGAATGAAGTATATCCTAATAATATAATTTAAACACTAACACATGTTTCCTTTGAATCCAAGAAATAAATGGTTACAATTCCCCCTTGAAGAGTTATGAATCTATTATAAACACCTAGAGTCCCAAATATTTTATCTTACTCATATTTAACACATGTCAACACCTTGGTTTTAAGTCATATTAATATAAAATTAAGCTGTAAAGCGCTCTATGAGGGCCCTTATTTTTCACCATACTTACTAATTCTACGTGCTATCTTTCCATATGTATTGTGATGTATTTCCTTGTGCCATCAACATTGGTATGAAATAGGCTTTATTTTACATGTATTATCTATTGTATACATAATATACCATGGTTTTTTATTCAAACTCTTCACAAGTTTCTATTACAAGTTTATTCTATTTTTTAAATTAATATCAGGGAATATTCTTGGCTAGAAATGGGTCATTTCCTCTAATACTATTATTGGGTTTTAACACCTCGCCCGGGATTCCAAGATTACCTTGGTATTTTATTATCATGATTTTAATCCTTTTCGAGGTTTTAATATACACATTCTCCTTCTTTTGTTTGATATAAATTTATTATATTATCCTTATTAAGAAAAAGAATACAAAATGTTTCAATCATAGATGGCCCTTGTGGATTAAACATGACACATCCTCCTAAGGTATGCACAATTTGCATCGATGTTTTCTTTTGTTACATAGAACCACTAGTATATTCTCTATCTTCTTCTTATTTAATTTGATATAGGTATAGTCAATATTCACCCTAACTCTTGCTCATTGCATGACTTGGACATATTGTTTGCACGAGACTTGTCGTCTAGCAACTTCATTACAAAAGTTGGAACCTACACATTGTTCCCATTTTCTCCTTTTAATTTTGTAAATGATATTCCCTTTTTGAAACACAGAATTTATAGTGATTAAGATATTGTTTCCAATCAAGAATATTTCATGTATTTCAATAATGAAATATATTCTAAAGAGACCAGTCTGATCCTCATATTTGATTAAATAACCAAGTGGGTTAATGACCACTAATTTTCTCTATTTAACTATTAAATAAGTTTTTATCATAGAAGTCCTCTTTATTTCAGTTCTTGGAATCCTTAATTGAAAATCTACTCTTACCTTCTTTCTATAATTGTTCATTATATGGTAATTTCACCATAATGAAAACTTGTACTCCATTTTACCATATATTGCTTCAATGTATGGTCATTGCACCATAATGGAAACATGTATTCAATTTTAGCATAATTTTAGCATGGTATACTTCCAATAGGAAATATTAGAATTGTCTATCAATGTAATTTCAATGCATCAATGTTTAATATAAGTAATTTGTCTAGTTAATATTCATCATAGTATGATATCTTCCACAGTAGAGGAAAATCGATTCATATTTCTTTTTTTTATCACATTTGAGTCCCTAGTGTTAGGTCCCTATACTACTAGTGTAACCCCTTATTGTTATTAATACACCCCCCTTATTACATTGTTGTGCCCATGAAGTCCCCATATTGTTATTATTATGCCCTTACATTATTATTGTTATGTCGGCTCTGATTATATTATGACCCCTTAGACTCCTATATATAGAAAGGAGGTTTTGTCATTTATATCATCTAAGAATTGTTCATTTGTGTAGTGTAAAGGAGATTGCCTCATTGAAGAGGCTTCTTTCTAAGGCATTCATCTATATTTTGTATCCTTTTGTGATCTGGTTTCACAACATCGAAAAATTCCTTATATTCTATCAATATTATATATACCATTAAAAAGTTCCAAAATTTCCTTATATTCTATCCTTATTGTATATTTTAAATTTCCTACATATCCTTTGGCTAGTCCTTTCTTTCCAAAGGAATAAACCCTCCTTTTTTCTTATATTTATTTAGGTAACTTACTTATATTTATTTAAGTCCATCATTTGTTCTACTAAACCCTTCACAGTTGCAATTACTAGAACTGATGTCATAATGACTATCCCCTAGATTTCCTCTCAATGTGTTTGCATGTCCAAGAAATGATCATTAAGCTATTTTTTTATCATAAAAATAGATTTATATTGGGGTATAGGAAAACTATCCCCTAAACAATTTGCATGCAACAATTAATAAGTTTTTTTATTTTCCATGTTTCCCTACTCCAATATTTAATAGTTGTTTGACATAACCATAGTGAGTATTTATTTGTCCTCAAATAAGATTTCATATAAAATTAACATGTTTTCTTGTGTCATTTTAATTCTACTCATTACATCCTTCTAATATTTGAATACTCTAACTACAAGGACATTTTAGTTCATTATATAAATAAGATATATAAATCTTCTTCCACACCTAATTATTAAATCTCCACCAAACAAGTCCACTTGCCCCAATATTAGCCCCTTTACTATTGCAATCTAAAACCTTACTTACAGGTGATATATTCTTTATACAAATTAGCACTATTGTTATGGATGATTTTCCATCATAGTATTATATTAATTATATCCACTTAGTTATATAATATTTATGTGTGTGTGTTGTGTGTGTGTGTGTGTGTTTGTGTGTTGTGTGTGGTGTTGTGTGTTGTGTGTGTGTGTTGTGGTGGTGTACAGCGTAAACAATAAAGGAAGATCTCACATAACATCACATACAATTAATAACACAATTAGCTTATTCGATTAGAATACCTTGGTGGGAAAACTATGGGAGAGAGCATGTTCCTACCAACCAACCAGCCACCATCAATGAATTCCCTGAAGGCTAGACTTCCTTCCCTCAGAATAACAACCCCTTCTAGATTCCTTAGTGGTATTTTTATAATGTATTCTAAGCAAATTTTTCTTTAGAAAGCCTTAATTTAAGTTTATTCACCCCTTTAATTACCTTGGTTTTTTTTCCTTTTTAATAAAAAATATTCTTGCCTTTTGGGTTTAAGGTAAGTCTTTCTCAACTGTTACGCTTTTTTCTTCTTTTTTACCAAACTTAACATTTCCCTCCACCTAGGTTCTATTTTTTACTTAGTACAATATTTCTTTCGCTTTATCTGAATAATATTTCTGTTTTATTATGTTTTTATTTGAATGAAATTTTTCTAGGAGAATATTTAAAAAGGTCCACCATGTGGACTTGAACACTTAACAATTTTCTACAACAAGAAGAACTATCTATTGGTCATGTCCTCTTTTCCATAATTTCTGAAAAAGGAAAAGAATATTCATGATATGAATTTTTTTTACTATGATGAGGTAATTTAAATTGTATCCACCACATCAATTAAGTTAAAAAAATAACTACAATACAGCCTAAAAATACTCATGTCTTTAAAGAACAAAGCAAAGGGGTGTCACAATTTGCTAGGAAAATTACATAGAAAATGGAAAGAGAGTAATGTTCAACAAAAGGGAAACATTATCTTCCTAAATGGAAAAAACCCAAATTGAAGGTTCTTCATAAGCAATATTCTTCTAAATATATTAAAAATAGATTATATACTATTGGTCATCAAGGTCCAAGGAAAAATAGAAGAAACATAAAAAAATAAGAAAGATGAAAAACGAGATATGCCAAGAAAATAATAATATATCTTTATAGAAGAAGTTGAGTCCCTTCTAAAAATGAACATGAATATGTAGTCAAGAAAAGTTCTCAAATAAAATATGACACTTTCAAATGAATAATAATAAGGAAACATTAGAGAAGAAAGAGGAACAAAAAATAATGAAAGGAACTATTGAAGAAATGAAGGTCTTAGAATAATATATTAAGACCAAGAATGAGTTACTTGTTAGATACAAGATGAAACTAGTTGAAGAAAATCAAAAGTTAAATGAGAAGAACAAAATGTATTAAGAGGAAAATTTGATAGTTTTCAAGAAAGAATACACTTGTTATCAATAAAATAAATATTTGAAGGCTATGAAAATAATCTTCAAAATAAATTATTAGATGAAAAGTGAAGGAAAGCAGTGCAATGTGACAATATATATGGGTTTCTTAGAATCAACCAAGATCATAATTTTGTCCACGAGCACATGCTACAACCTCTTTGTTGCCCAAAAAAATATTCTTTGTCATTTTTACCATTTTTTTTTCTATTTTGACCAATAAAAAAGATTGACAAATTTTCCCAAGAAATAATTTTTTTAATAGTTCCTCATTAGTTTAAAGATTTACAAAATTTGGGGACATGGCTTTTTTTTTGGCATGTGCCCTAGATAGTTTGAAGAAAAAACATGTGCACCATTATCAAGTGCACTAGTGAGAAGCATGCACTCAACTAGTAGAAGACCAAACATGATTTTTCCTTGATTTCCATTATTGAGGAAGTCTAGTTATAGGAAGGTGAATGTTCAGAAAATAAAATTAATTTCATAAGAAAATGATTATTAGGAGTTGGTTTTGTTTATATATATATAAATATTCTGTAGTTTAGAAAATATATTTAGACTTCAAGCATTGTGATTCTAAGGTGATCCTTAAATTTGGAAAATTTCTTCATTCAAACTTTTTTTAAAGCTTTCACTTTTCTTCAATAATATAATTTCTTTGAGTTTTATTACTTCATAGTATTAATGGTGAAAGCTAATACATTGAAGGGCCCCATTGTGTGAGCTTGTAAGTTCTTACTATGAAGAGTTGTGGAAGTTGGTATATTTTTCCATGTTATTTTTTTCATATTCATTGTCTTCATTAATATTAAGTATGTTTTCATGTGATTTTAATTATTTGGTTTATATACTAATTATTGGGCTTGCTTTGCTTATATCCATAATTGGCTTTTTAAATTATAGGTTTATTTACTTAGTTGATTATCATAGTTTAATTGTTATTCATAAACAAACTAAGATTTCTTTTATTAAGTATGTTTATTGAAAGATTAGGGAAAAGATTGTGAGTCTATCTACTTGAAAAGACTCTAATGCATGCATAATCAATAAAACATCCGTGGAAAGCATTGTTTTTGTTCTTGAAAATTTTATTTTATTTCATTGTAACACTTTAAATAGTAAAAACTATGTCTTATTGTTGCATGTCATTGAACCACCTTACTAAGTAGGCTAAAGACAATGCAACCTATTTTTCTACATTGAGGCACTAGAAAATACTTATTAATCAAGTGATTTTAAATTAGTTGTGTTCACTTACATCAATTTCAAAAGAACGAGTGTGTTAGCCCTACATATCTACAATTGCATGGCATACCCACCTCATAAAATGACATTTGGTTATGTTGAGCTTGAGTAGTCCAAGTTCCTAAGATTAATTCATTTCTACAATTTGGATTGTTATATTGTAGTTTTGTTTCATGCTTTCTTTACTTTATTAGTTTATATTTTTCGATCCTAACTATTAAATTTTCTAATAGTCAACCTCCAAAACTTAGCCCTACCTTTCTTTGAATAGTTAACTTAATAATATTTTCATTTAATTTGTGTGACATCACATGTATTTGTGCACATAAATGACATCTTACAAGTTTAATTGGAGGCACTAGATTGAAAATATTAATTTATAATTTATGAAAGTAAATTAGGGAAACAGGCATAACCAATTAAGGTTAACTATTTTAAGCATAATTAGTCATAGTTAAACATAGTAGAAATTAGTCAACCATTTGTGCACATAAATGACATCTTACAAGTTTAATTGGAGGCACTAGATTGAAAATATTAATTTATAATTTATGAAAGTAAATTAGGGAAACAGGCATAACCAATTAAGGTTAACTATTTTAAGCATAATTAGTCATAGTTAAACATAGTAGAAATTAGTCAACCATCATTAACAATGATCAACATTGTCTACATGGTTTAAGAGAGAAACTCATCATTAGCTATAGTTAATCATTATAATCTCTAATGAGCTAAATTCAACCATCATACTCAACCATGGTCACTTTTCATTATTAATAGTTAATCTTTCATACACTCAAATTTGTTTAATCAACCATAGATTTAGTATTATAACATATGTTACATACAAGATGCAAAATTAATGATGTGACAAGCAGCATTACATGGTTATAAATGCATAGCATGAGAGAGCATTGTGGCTAAGTGTTCTTTCCTTTCCTCTCATTTTGTATATTTTGAATTTCAAAATAAAAGTACAATGACATCACTTTTTTTTATTTTCTTTCGTCCTATTTTATATAGTGTAAATTTCAAAATACAAATACAATGACATCACTTTTCTTTCTAAAAAAACTTTTTTTGATAAGTTAGAAAAATTACAATGTATGGCATGCAAAGAAAATAAACAAAAGAAATATATCTCCTGAAAAAAGAGACTTTAGCAATTTCATATGTGACAGTTTCTCAAAAAAACATATTACAAATCACACAAAATGAAACATTTACACAGTGCAATATAAGCTTACTGCCATATCAAATGCCATGACAATAAAAAAAAGTTATTTCCCTGCATAACATGTCCCACCCTAAATTTAGATAAATAAAGGCATATAACACAATGTTGTATGATGCACATACAGCACAATCTCTAAATCAACCAGTCACACACACAAATTAACAAAAGTACGATGCAAATGAAACCAAAAAATCTATGGACATTTTTCCTAAATTATACCAAATGAAATACAAAAGTTTATCATATAATATGTTTTAGCATAAGATATCTAGTCATTTATTGTCTATATGACATGCTTTCTGAAACATCACTCCATCCTAGCAAAGCTAAAATTTCTAAACTTTCTGTCATCTGATCATCATATTCTTACTTTACTCAACAATTTTAAATTTAAAACATTAATCTTGTGATCAATTTACTTTTTTGCACTTTCGCTAACAATTACTAAATAGATTTATACTGTATAAATCAATCCGCGTAATACCGTTGCGTCCAAAGAAATAAGAAAGACCGGTGGAATTTGAGGGTGGTATCTAAATCATTAGGTTCTCACCCATGAACCAAAAATGCTATTTTATGAAGCACAAAATATGTTGGGCGTGCAGTATATCAAATCTCAAGATTTAAAGATGGCTTAGTCCGAGCAAACTTTAACAAGTCCCTTGAAACCAAAGCCTTCATATCTGCAAAAATAAAAAGAAATGTACACACATGATGCAGCTTAGAATCGACAATGATTGTACATTTAATGTTCTGCAAATTACTAGAGCTCAACCTGTTTATAAGTGGCAATAATATATATGGCATACCAGAAAATACTTAGCTCCGTGCTCCAGACCTTCCTCGATGACTCCCCATTCATTTACAAGCACCAACCTGCCAGAGGAATCAAAGAGAAGATTGTCCCCGAAGAAAGCGCTGTACTTTATCGACCCCATAGGGATAGCAATCGGACGATCATCGATGAAAACAGTTATTACATATGGGTTGGAATTAACGATTGAATCCTGTAAGTTTTCTTTTCCTGCAGACCAAATTTAATATTAGAAATGGCCAAGACAAATATTTATATAAAACGGCAGTGCGGGACTGTCCATGCATATCGGCAGCTTCATCTTCAATTACTACATGCTAATATTGTAATATAGGTACTTTTAGAGCAATATGTACCTTGATTCAAAAATCTTTGGGCGCCTTCGGCTACTTCCTCTCCTATTGCCCGCACGTTAACAAGGTCATTATAATTACTTGTTTCATCGTACACTACCTGCCCGTTATATTGCTGTCCGGCAAATGAAGAATCTAGCACAGCAGACGAGTAGTATTGACCTTCAATGTTATTTTTTATGGCAATTGCCGGAGGACTATTAGAAAGGTTTGTCATAGGTTTAGACGGATCAGATGTTGATGGTGTTGACATAGATAAACTAGAAGATGGGATCCCAGTTTCAGTGCTAGAATTGTATCTTTGTGCAGCTTGCAGTTGCCGTTGTCTTCGTTTTATTTTGGATTTTCTGTTCTGGAACCAGTAAAATACGTTGGTATCCTGAACTTCTCCAAACTGCTCTAGCAGAGCTCTGATGGTTTTTATTTGTTCCCTTGGCGGTTTCACAATACCGGAATTGAACATAGCTTCCAGTATTCGGATCTGTTCTGGTTTTGGAATCCATCTTAATTTTTCGTTGGGCTGAGCATTTTCCCCCTGCTGCGATGTACCTGCGCCATGGCATGGAGAATATATATGTTAAAATTACCGTCAAAATAATTATCAGATTCATATGCAGATATCACATCTGTGCATCATTTAACTATATATATATATAAGTGAGCAAACTACATTACGTTATTATATTTAAATATGGTCACCCTAATTAGCACAATTATATTTAAATATAGTCACATAATTAGAACAATTATATTAGTAAATATAATAGACATAGATAATAAATATTATTTTTATATATGAATATAGAAATCAAACCTATTTATTAATTAATATAAAATTTAAAAACTTTATTTAAAACTCAATTAATAATTCAAAATAAAAAACATATATATCATTCCATAAACGTCTCCAAAAGTTTAATCAAATGAAATGCTCCTATACTCTAGAAAAAAGATTGACGAAAATGTTTCTTTTATTCCAATAATGCCAGTAATCTGGTACGAACCTTTAAATTTGAATGGTAAACTATATTAAAGTTTAAGTAGAACAGATTTTGTTTATTAGAAGTATATAGCCAAAATCTAAAATTATATTAAAGACATTGTTTTTTAAACAGAAAGCCGTTTCATTAATATTATATTATTATAATTATTAGACGATATAGGCAAAATAATAGTCCCACAAGGGAGTAGACTCTTCTAAAATCATCGGTATTGTAACAGATCTAGACAGAAAATAATTAATCCTTTAGCCTCTCAACGTGAGCATTCATCGATAGAATGGTCCCAGAAGGGAGATGACTATTCTAAAATCATGAGTATTATAAGAGATCTAGAAACACAAAATCTTCGATAGTGAGCAGGCCTGCAATGCAACTTCTAACTGATGGAATGATATTGGTGAGCCTGCCAGCTTTGTATAGAAACCCTAATCTCGCATCAAGTATCAACCTGTAATTTAGTATCAGCTTTGCAAATAATGATGTTAAATAAAGGGAAATTTTAAATTATTCTTTCGTACTGAGAATCAATATCTTGGAAAATAACTCCCAACCACGTCGTTAAATGATCAAGAGCAGTTATTCTCAAAAGGTACGCAAGCACATCAACAAGTTGTTTTTTACAGAAGTATAGGTTGAAGGGATGCTAAGTTAATCTTTTGCAGGTGTGAGTACGTAGAGTTATTGATTATTAAAGTGTTACTGCTCATTAAAATAAAACTACAAAAAATTTTAATTTATATGACTCACAACCGTAAGTTGTCCTTATATTTTTGTGGTGTCATGAAAAAGTTAACACAAAAAATTAATTTATCTGGCTCACCGGCATAACTTGTCTTGATGTTTTTGTCCTGTCATGAAAATGTTAAGTGTGTCCCACAAGTGATAAGAAGTATCACAATTGTATCAGCAGAAGTCTTTTGGATAGTGAAGAGGAGCAAAGTAGCAAAGTATTTACATGGGATTGATGTTTCGAAAACCAAAAGAGGGGAAAATAGGAGAGAGCGCTTTTACAAGATGCCCTCTATAAAATATTAATATAAAGTATTTTGTTTGCATGATGTAATTTTTAGCTTTAAAGTGCATCCCCTTTTTTACTTTATTTTACTCTATTTTACTTTGTTTTACACGGTGTTCTATTTTATTCGGTTGTTATGGTTCATGTTGTTAAATTTTTAGGTTTTACCTTTTACATAAAAAAAAAAAACAAGCAATGGTTGCGGACAAGTTTAAGAAGTTTTTTTCTTTAACAGTTAAATGTAAGCAGTTTTTTTGTTCACCAGTTAAATATGGCTGAAACACCAAACACAAGCTTCAACAAGTCATAAATACTTGAGTTTAATGGAAAAAGTTATGATTATTGGGTTATTACAATGAAGGCCTTGTTTTATGATATTTGGGAATTGGTGGAGAATGGTTTCCCATAACCAATAAATGCAACAACAAACAATTTTTTGTTACAAGAAGAAAATATTTGTTGAGAGACAGTAGGAAGAAGGATTAAAAAACCCTCTTCTACTTATTTCAAGTTGTGCATGAGAGCATATTTCCAAGGATTGTAGCAGCAACAAAATCTAAACAAACATGAGATATTCTTAATACAACCTATCAAGGCATGACAAAAGTGAGGATAACAAAGCTACAAATGCTAAGGAGATGCTTTGAGACAATTTGTATAATGAGTCTCAGAATATATACTCATTTTTCACACAAGTAATTGGACTAGTTACTCAAGTTAGGTCTCATGGTGAGACAACTGAAGATAGGAGGATAGTTGAGAAAATTTTAAGGAGTTTTCCATCAAGTTTTGACCCTATTTTTTAAACCCTATTGTTGTGACCACAGAAGGTACAAAATATCTCTAACAAATTTCAATGCTTGAGCTTCAAGCACAAGTAACTTCTCATGAGCATAGTGTGAATAGAACATCAAATAATTCATTCAACAATGTCTTCAAGATACAAGTTTCCATAAGTCAAGGTAGGCGTAGAGGAAGAGGAAGAAGTCCACATAGAGGTGGAAGAGGAATCCCTTCAAGCTCAAATGGAAGAGGAAGCAATAATACAAATCAAGGATCAAGCCAAAAACAAGTTGAAGGTAAGAGATATGGTAAATATCAAGTTCAATGCCATTAGTGTAAGAAATATTGTCATTATCGAAATGAATGTAGGAAGAAACAATATCATCTTAGTAACAAACCAAATAAAAATTTCCCAAAGGAAAATCAAAACGAAGACAAATGTTTTTAGCATTGTATAAGAGAAGCAAAAAGATGTATGGATTTAGATTTTGGGTGTAACATCCACATGATAGGGAAAATAGAAATGTTTTCCAATCTAGATGAAATTGTGAAATCTGAAGTGACATTAGGGGCTAATAATAAAGTGTTTGTTAAGGGAAAAGGAAGAGTTAGCATTCTAACACAGAAATGGGAGAAAAAAATATTTCAGATTTATATTGTGTGCTGAGTTTAAAGCAAAATTTCATAAGCATTGGACAACTTACGAAAAAATGCTAAAATGTTTGTTTCAAAATTCCTGAATGCACAGTTTTGGATAAATTTCCAAGCAAGTAGTTGATTGTAAAAGTGGAAATGGCAAGCAATAGAATGTTTCCCCCTAAGATGAAATGATATTTGAATCAAGAAGGTGCACAAGCACAACTATCAAGGGATTGCCAAGATGAAAGAAAGATAGCTACTTTTACATAAACAAATTTTCAAGAAGAGGTTAAGGATGAGAACTCATTGTGGCATGTTTGGTCATCCTAATTTTTGAGGTATAATTTTCTTGCATAGGAAATCCATCGTGAAGGGATTGTCACTTGTAGGATAACTTAACACTTTTTGTGAAGGATACATCTTGGAAAAATAGCATAGAGAATCCTTTCTTGCAAGAAAGTAAACAAGCACAAAGACACCTTTAGTGGTTGCCCATTCATATTTGTGTAGAACAATATAGTCACCATCAATTGGTGGCAACTATTATTTTTTGACACTCATAGATGATTATATAGGGAATACATGGGTCTACTTCTTGAGGTATAAGAGTAAAGTGTTTGAGATCTTCCACTAATACAATGCACTTGTTGAGAAGAAAATTGGCCACTACATCAATGTCTTGATGACTCAGAGAGGTAGAAAATACATATAAAATGACTTCCTTCAATTCTGCACAGAGCACAATATTTGAAAACAATTTACGATGTATACACGTGAACAAAGCAGTGTTGCATAAAAGAAAAATAAGACGATTTTAGAAATCACAAGGAGTATGTTAAAGGAAAATAATTTAGCAAATGATTATGGGGATGAATTCATCCCTTCCACAACATATACTAGAAATAGGTGCCCAACTAAAAGTGTGAATAATATGATTCCTGAAGAAGCATTGAGTGGCAAGAAGCATAATGTCTCTCACATGATATTGCTTGGATGTGTGGTTTATGTGCATGTCCTCTATGAATTCAAGATGAGTTTGGACAAAAAGGGGGGAGAAATGCATATTTGTTTGATATAGTGATTGAATACCCCAAATGTTTGGTGTTGTGATGCACAAACCATGGGCATCACATCTCTATGGTTATGAGCATATTGGATTGAATTTTCGAGGCCTTGGGAGGGACCACTAGTACAAGTAGTTCATGAACTATTAGATGGGCTAAAAGATACCTAGGATGCTTTATTCTGTTTCCATTTGATTTGTATAGTTTATTTTGTTTCCATTGTGACTTTTAAAAATTCCCAATGGTTACTATTAACCAAAATGAGATTGACATATTCACATGAGCTAAAAAACTAGCAACACCATCATAATCAACACTATCTAGTAACATAGTTGTGAAAGGTAAATCATGTTTAGAAATAGCAAAAACATCGATGCCAATGTGATGTTGGCCAGGTAGAAATAAGGCAAATGATAGATAACTCAAACACTAGAGGAGGATGTGAAGCATGCAAAAAATAGATGTGGTATTTAGAATGATAATAAGAGATAACATGATCTTTTACAGGGCCATACCTATTATAGGAAGCTTGTTGTGGTTTTCTTATATCATAGATTTTTTAAGGTTATTGTAAGCATGCACAGTTTTTGGAGAGGGTCTTATTTTAATACATAATTTCTAGGATAAGAAGTACTTAATTTTGAAAACTGGTAGTGAAATGAAAATATTTAGAAATTCTAAAGGGTGTATGAATTGCACCTACATTGTATTGAGAAAAAAATGGACATGCTAGGAGTGTGACCGCAACTTAATATACATGGTCAAGAAGACCTAGATCCTTGAATTCCATATAAGGGACAAGAACACTAGTAGCCTCAATTTACTCACATGATCAAGAGGAGATAAATACTAGAATTATGTATCATGGAAACGTAAACTAGTAGCCCCAATTTACTTTACATAGTCAAGAGAAACTACATCATATAACACCATATCATGGAAAAGTAAACTAATAGATAGTGTGATAGTGTAACTATTCCATGGCAATGCAAAACTACCATATCCTAAACCATCTTAATGTTATGGTTGTCGATGTGTTGTGATAGGGAGGTTCAGTGATTTGAGAATAGTAGATGATATTAAGGTCTTATTTTTATTGTAAATCATCAATGTAACCTTCCATCCCTATAATTGAAAATGTCAATGAATCCATCACTCTAACAATAGTGTAATCAAAAGGAATGATAAGAATTTAAGTTCATGTGTAGTAGGTTTTCCCACATCAATTATTTTTAGAGGATTTATAGTAAAATGAATCGGTTACTTTCAATAAACAAAAGATTATTCTAGGGTCTTACGCTAATCTACTTGAGACGATAAATAGATATTTATATATCTAGGTAATTATTATTAAATGAGGCATATGTGTAATAGATATAATGTAAAAATTGTACTTTTAGGAAAATTTATTAGAACATGCATCTGAGTAGAAACTCATAGACCTAGTTCTTGCACGGAATAAAGTCTTAGGTATTGTCTTGGGAAAAGTTACTATTTAAATTGGTTAAGAAGTGACATGAGTATGACATCTTGGCTATGAGCATCATTGTGGAATATATTAGGGATCATTTGAACCCTTATATTGCTGATATCAAATCATTCAATTAGATGTATGATGCCCTCATTGGATTGTACATGATCAACAATATCAACCAATCTATAAATCTAAGGGGTTAGATTTGTGATGTCAAGATAAAAAAGAATCATACTTCTTAATAATATCTTATGTAAGAAATCAACTCAAGATTATTGAGGAATAAGTATTCTAAAAAGAATTAGTAGCTGTGGAAATGGGTGGTTTGCATAATCTTGTTATCCCTTTGTAGTGGACATAGAAAATCCACCTTACTTTTACAAGATATGGGATACTTGCACTCAAGAAAAGGAAATTTTCCTATATAGAGGCAACATTTTAAATCTACATGAATATTCTCAAGATTTTGTAGCCTATTCAAAGAACATCAAAGGTAGGAGAAAATTTTGAATATTTCAAAGAAGTACACATAGTAGATCTAATTGAAGAACTACTCCAACACCTCCTCAAAGACCAAGACATAATAAATGTTCAACTTTTTTGTTGCTAAGTATATGGTCATTATCAAAACAAGTGTTCTCAAAGGAATGATTATCATAGAGTGGTTACAAAAGGAAATATGTTCAAAAAATGAATGGTAAAAATAGGGTGCTTGTAGGTGACCTTATGAACCATCAAATAAGAGGAGACCTACAAATAGATATTTTGAGTATGTTAGAGGCAAATAATTTGGAAAATGATTATTGGGATGAATTGTCACTTCCACAAGATATATTATAAATAGGTGCCGAACTAAAAGTGTCAAGAATATGATTCCTGAAGAAGCATTGAGTGGCAAGAAGCATAATGTCTGTCACATGAGATTGCTTGGATGTGTGTCTTATGTGCATGGCCTCAATGAATTCAGGATGAATTTGGACAAAAAGGGGGAGAAATGCATATGTGTTGGACATAGTGATGAATACAAGGATTACATGCTCTACAATCCATTAACAAAGAAGGTCATAATCAACATAGATATGTAGTTCATAGAAGAGGAAGCACGAGATGGAAGATTGGAGAAGAAAATCTATGTAACAACAAGTACACAACAAGAAGTTAAAGAGGAATTGAAAAAAACAAGTAATTTCTCTTTGGTGACTCCTCCTACACCAATTCAGTATCAACAAACTAGTCATTAAGTTACACCATCAAAAAGAAATACGACAATGTCACACAATAAAGCAAATACTACTCCAAGTGCACTAGAGAGACTCCCAAAACGTCTTCTCCAAGAACAAGATCAATTGAGATGTCAGGTCCATCTTTTGCAAGCAAGAGAAGAGAAACATTTAGAAATTTAAGTGAAATTTATGAGAAAAATGAAGTTGACAATACTCAAGGTTTGAATTATCTATTTGCACTATTTTTTCATGTAGATGATCTAATTCATTTTGAAGATGTTTTTATGAAAGAAAAAAGGGTTGCACCAATGAATGAAGAAATGAGAGAAGTAAAAATTAATGACACATGGGAGTCAGTGAACCTTCTGAAAGAAAAAGAAGTCATAGGTTTCAAATGGGTCTGTAAGACTAGAAACAATGTTGAGGGAAATATAGAAATACATAAAGAAAGGTTGGTTGTTAGAGGATACAAGAAAAATTATAGAATATATCATGTAGATACATTTGCGCCAATTGCAAGAATGGAGACACTACATACAATGCTATCAATATTTGCACAACATAGATAGAAGTTGTACGAAATATATGTTAGTTCAACATTCTTGAATTGAGTGTTGTAAGAGGAAGTATACGTGGAGAAGCCATTGGGTTCTGAGGTTAAAGGTGATGAAGAAAAAGTGTATAGACTAAAGAAAACTATTTATGGATTAAAGCAAGTACAACGTTCATGGTACAACATGATAGATGAATACTTATTAGATAATGGCTTTTACAGATGTGATGGTGAGCCTACTCTCTATATAAAAGAGAGACACTGTAAGCTTCTTATTGTTTTTATATATGTATATGATTTTATTTTCAGTTAGAATAACTACCTCCTAATTTTTTATTTCAAAGAAGTCATGAAAAATGAGTTTGAAATGATAAATTTCGGGTTGTTTAGGTGTTTTTTGGCCATGGAAGTGAATAAAACATAAAATGGGATATTTATTTCTCAAGAAAAGTATTGCCCATATATTTTGAAGAGGTTTAATATGCATGACAACAAACCTATGCCAACTCGAAATATCATGGGGTTGAAATTAAGAAAAGAATATTGTAATACAAAAGAAGGTCGTAACAAAAAGGGATAGTGTAACAACAATGTAAATCCAGCATTATAAAAAATTATAGTTGGTAGTTTGATGTATTTAATAACAAATAGGCTTGATATAATATATGTAGTGATCTTGGTGTCATGATTCATGGAGACAACAAAGGAGACACATTGGAAAGTAGCCAAAAAAATACTAAGGTATGTCAAGAGGACAAAGGAATATGGTGCTTTATACACTTTAGTAAGTGATTTCAGGCTAGTTAGTTACACTGATAGTGATTGGGAAAGAAGTGTTGAGTATAGAAGGAACTTGTCGTGCTATGTATTTAACATGGGCTTGGGATCATTTTCATGGTATTCCAAGAAGTATCCAATAGTGTCACTCTTGATAGGAAAAGTTGACTATGTCACTAGTACAACTATAACATGTTGATCAATTTGGATGAGAATGATTTTGAAGGACTTATGGAAGGAAAAAGAAGGAATGACAAGAATTTAGTCTAACAATAATTTTTCGACTGCGTTGTCCAAGAATATCACTTTCCATAATAGGAGAAAACAAATTGACACTAAATATAATTTTATTAGAGAGTTTATTATTAATGGAGAAAATGTTTTGCAACACTCCACATAATAGGAGCAATTTGCAAACATCTTCACAAAGCCATTGGCAAGATATAATTTTTTCCATCTGAGAGATTATTTATGTATAGTGAATATTAGTAGTTGTGATTAAGGTGGATTCTTGGAAGATTACTCCCAAACATCTCATTAAACTACTCACAACAACCATTCACAGAAAGTTCACAAGTAGATGAGCAAGCTATCATAATTTTGTGTATTAGCTGAAGGAATGTGAAGTTGGTTTTTTTCATGCTCGAAGACATAGAGTTGGTGAATATTAAGTTAGGTTGTTAGTACGTAGTAAATGAAACGATAGAAAACCAATTTATCTGATTCACCTCCATAAATTTCCTTTATGATTGTGTCCTGTTATGAAAAAATTAATTCAGTCACACAAGTCATATGAAGTATCAATATTTCTATATTAACATATTAGGACAATTCTTTTGGACAGTGAAGAGGAGTGATGTATTTATAGGGGATTGAAGGTTTGCAAACCAGAAGAAGAGGAAATGGGGGAGCAGTTTTATAGGTTGATATAGTCTCTTACAACACAACAGAGAGAGCAGGTACAGTGTGTAAAATTTCTATTTTTCATAAGAACGAATGAGTTGAAGTCTTAGTTTTAGTTTGTAATCATTTTCTCCATCCATAAAGTCTTAATATAAAGTAGATTATTTGCATGATCCAATTTATAGATTTAAAGTGCATCAGTTATTTTACTCTATTTTACCTTGTTTTACGACATGTTGCTACTTTGTTTTACTCTGTTGTTATTATGTATGTTGTTAGTCTCTGTTGTTAAATTTCTAGGTTTTATATTCTACATAGAAAAAAAAAATTTGATTTGCTCCTCTGGACGAGCTACCCACTCAAAACCAAACCTAATATTTGTCAATGTAAACAAGGAATATCATTAACTAGAGTGATGGAAATCAAATAGTCACCATTCTCCAAATAATATTTGTTCAAAATATGTATCCAACTAGTACTTCCAACATTTTTTCCAAAATGCAAGAGTGTTATTAAATTTTCACCTCAAGAGAAAAGGTTTCACACTCTCAGTAAATCCTCACCAATACATATGTAACTTCTTATTACATCTATGAGAACAAAGTGCAAGATCCATACAAATGTGCGAGCTTTGTATGGGTTGGTATAGAAGAAAACTGAATTCCTATTTGGACAATGAATATTAGGATGACATTCTCATGTCCGAGAGTAAGATACCTACCAAGATGTGGTTGAAATCACACATGACTCATAAAACCATTGAAAAATGTTAAGAACTCACCCTCACTAACATTTAAGGGATGCCACTCTCCCATTATAATGGAATATTTAGAAATAAATCAAGAGATGTTATAGTTATTGTATGATTAAAATAGGTACATAATATGTATCATTAAATTATCTACATCCTGAAATTTAATTATAACATCAATATATGTATCTTGGTTCTTAACATATAGTTTCAACACACATGAGTGATATAAAATAAGTTCTTTCAATGGGACCTTAAGCTTTGAGATTCCATGTTCCAAAACACCATGTTCTTCTCATGTCCAATGTTTTTCTCATGTCCAACATTAAAATGTATTTTCCATTAGAGGAAGCATCTCCATACAAATTTATTTCTATTGGACCAATTGCAGCTAAACCACAACAGTGAAAACCTTTGTTAATATCCATATACTAGCCTTTTGTATACATGGCATCAAAAAAATGAATATAATATTGAGATATAGATGATGCAACATTGTGACTTAAAAACCCATCTTCCAAAATACAATCTATATCCATTGAAGTATTGGTCTGTGAAGAAAGACCCAAAAGTTGTTGTGTTGTGATGCCCTAGCCGTGGGCATCACGTCTCTATGGTTATGAGTATATGGAGTTGAAATTTCGAGGCTTTGGGAGGGACCAATAGTACAAGTAGTTCATGAACTATTAGATGGGCTAAATGATATCTATGATACTTTATTTTGTTTCCATTTTATTTTTATATTTTATTTTGTTTCCGTTGTGACTTTAAAAGCATCGCAATGGTTACTATTAAAAAAATAAGATTGACATATTCACGAGCTAAAAAACTTGCAACACCGTCATAATCGAGACCTTCCAATAACATACTCGTGAAAGGTAAATCACGTTTAGAATTACCAAAAACATCAAAGTCAATGTGAAGTCAACTTGGTAGAAATAAGGTGAATGGTAGATAACTCAAACACTGGAGGAGGATGTGAAGCATGCAGAAAATAGATGTGGTATTTAGAATGATAATAAGGGATAACATGATCTTTGACATGGCCATATCTATTATAGGAAGCTTGTTGTGGTTTTCTTATATCATAGTTTTTCAAGGTTAACCTAAGCATGCACATTTTGTAGAGAGGGCCTTATATTAGTAAATCATTTCTAGGATAAAAGGTACTTAATTTTGAAAAATAGTAGTCAAATGAAAATATTCATAAATTCTAAAAGGTGCATGAATTGGCACGTACATCGTATTGAGAAAAAATGAACATGTTAGTAGTGTTACCCCAATTTAATATACATGGTCAAGGAGACATAAATCCTTGAATTCCATATAAGGGACAAGAAAACTCGTAGACTCAATTCACTCACATGATCAAGAGGAGATACATAGTAGAATTATGTATCATGGAAACGTAAAGTACTATCCTCAATTTAATTTACATAGTCAAGAGAAACTACATGATATATCACCATATCATGGAAAAATAAACTAAGAGATAGTGTGATAGTGTAAGTATTCCATGGCAATGAAAAACTAGCATATTCTAGACCATCCAAATGTTATGGTTCTTGATGTGTTGTGATAGGGAGGTTCAATGATTTAAGGACAGTAAATGATATTAAGTTCTTCATTTTATTGTAAATCGTCAATGTAATGTTTCGTCCCTTTAATTGAAAATGTCAATGAATCCATCACTCTAACAATAGTGTAATTGAAAGGAACGATAAGAATTTAAGGTCACCTGTAGTAGGCTTTCCCACATCAATTATTGTTAGATGACTTATAGTAAAATGAATTGGTTACTTTCAATAAACAAAAGATTATTCTACGGTATTACCTTAAACCACTTGAGAAGATAAATAGATATTTAGATATCTAAGTAATTATTAGCAAATGAGGGATTTTTGTAATAGATATAGTGTAAAAACTATAATTTTAGGAAAATTTATTAGAACATCCATCTGAATATAAACTCACAAACCTAGTTCTCGGAAGGAATAAAGTCTTAGGTATTGTCCTGGGAAAAGTTACTATTCAAATTGATCAAGAAGGAACATGAGGCTACCACCTAGGCTGCGAGCATCATTGTGGAATATATTAGGGATCACTTGATTCCTTATATTGCTGATCTCAAATCCTCCTATCAGATGTATAATGCCCTCATTGGATTATACATGATAAACAATATCAATCAATCTATAAATTTAAGGGGTTAGACAAGATGAAACAGAATCATACTTCTTAATAATATCTCAAGTAAGAGATCAACTCAAGGTTGCTGAGGAATAAGTATTCTAAAAAGAATTAGTAGTTGTGGAAATGCGTGGTTTGCCTAATCTTGTGATCCCTTTGTAGTAGGCATAGAAAGTGCACCTTCCTTTTACAATATATGTAATAATTGCAATCGAGAATAAGAAATGCTCCTATATATAGGAAAAATCTTAAATCTAGATGAATATTCTCAATATTTTGTAGCATATTCAAAGAACATCAAAGGTAGGGGAAAATTTTCAATATTTCTAAGAAGTACACATTTCACACCTAGTTGAAGAACGACTCCAAGACCTTCTCAAAGACCATGACATAACAAATGTTCGATGTTTTTGTTGCTAAGTATACGGTCATTATCAAAATAGGTGTTCTCAAAGGAATGATTATCATATGAGTGATTACCAAAGGAATTATGTTCAAAAAATGAATGGTAAGAATGAGGAACTTGTAGGTGACCTTATGAACCATCAAATAAGAGGAGACCCATAAATAGATATTTTGATGATGAATTTTCATTCTATTCTTCATATATACAATATTCCCAAAACATTGCAGAGATAAGTCTAGACTTATTTGTTAGAAATGCTTTTTTTTCAGTAATTTTAGTCCTCTTGCCCAGTTATCTTTTGATTTTCCTTTTCCCTAGTCAGAAAAATATTAGGCTCATTCATGATCTGTGTCCAAAAAACTACTCACACTGACGAGATCCTTCCTACAACTACATACTTCAACCCCAAACTGTATTATCCACACTCTTCTTTAATGAGCATGCTTTACTCAACAACTTCTTTACTTCTCCTAGCAACATTTAATATGTCCCCAATATCTCCTTTCTTGTACTTCAAGCCTAAGAAGAGACAATCAACTCCTTACTTGATCATCCAAATTTAAACAGGAACGCAAAAAATTATAGGGATAACCATAAAGACAAAGATGTAGCAGAAATAATACTTCATTTCATTAATTTGAAATATTAAGATATGCTTACAAACATAAAATGGAAATAAATAGCTAGGGCGATGGTAGCTTATCTCTGAGAAGAGATGTGGTGGCTACATGCCTCTGAACTGTGTTAGAATGAGGCTCAAAGGCCTATTTATTGTTGAGAAACTATGGAAAACCCTGAACATCCAAAAATCTAACCCTGGAAGATGAAACTCCAAACTATGGGCCCTGTTTGGGTAAATTGGCACATCAACTTCCCGACATCATAACTTTGGCATACGATCTCTGCTTGACATGTACAATGTCTCGTTACAAAGATCTATCAGAGAAATACAACTTCGGGAAGAGAAACATCTGTCCATGGACCCATGTTGCTTCCTGTTTTCCCATAAAACATCGTTTAGGGCCTCAAAATAGATATGGAAGTTTAGGAGCTAAAAAATTACTAAAAATAGTAAATTGTGCTACAATTAAGGAAACTAAAAATCTGAAAGAAACAATGGTGTGGGTGCAAATGGACTTGGCGGGTGGCCACCAATATCCACTTGGATCATTCCTCCCCCCTTAGGAAGCAATGGTCCCCGTTACGTTGAGTTCCTCCATGCGATGTGGAAACTTTTGTTGAACTTGGTCCCTGGTGAGCCACTTGCCATGGTGAAGGAGCTAGCCTGCTTTGACAACTCAATACAATTGGATGTTCTATTGGCGAGTGTGCTTGATCTGTGTGTGCGTGATATGATCAGTTTCAACTTGTTCTATGCAATCTAGATTTAACTCTGTGGTTGTGAGCTATTTTGTAATGTCGGATGTCTCTAGTGATGGTGGAAAGTATGCCTGAAGGTGGTCGACATTGAACACTAGGTGTAGGCCAAGGAATGGGGGAATGTTGAGCTCAAATGCATTGTCTCCCATAGCCTTGGTAATGGTGTAATGACCATATCAGAGTGGTATGAGTTTTCCATAGGCTCTTGTAAGGCATTCCTTTTGAAAATACAACAAGACTTTGTTGCCCTCCTGAAACATCTGTGGCACCCGATGTTGATCATGTCACAATTTGTACTTGGAATTTGATTTCTCTAGAATGTCATGGACTTGCTGGCAAATATTTTGGATGTCCTCAATGAAGTTGTTTGCCTTATTTGTTTCAGACTGGACATTAGCCGAATCGACATGAGTAGCTACAAATGGCACGACCACATCAATGGGACATAGTGGTTGGAATCCCAAGCCCACCTGAAAAGGGTTGTGGCCAGTCGAGCTATGAAGAGCCTAGTTGTAGCTATGCTGAACATAGGGGAGGCTCTCATCCCATGTGCGTGCATGCTTTGAGTTGTACATGTCCAAAATGTGTACAATCATCTTGTTGACAACCTCTGTCTTCCTATCAGTTTGAGGATGGAAGGCTATGGACTTAGTGAGTTTGGTGTCAAGCATCAACTAGAGACTGGACCAAAATGTACTAAGGAACCTACTATCTCGATCTGATATGATAGACTATGGCATCCCAACGTGTACCCACACTCGTTGAAAGAAAAGTTTAGCAATGGTTTCTACTGTGATATTCTTCTTGCAGGCCACCATAATGGCCATCTTCGAGAACCTATCAACGACCACAAAAACACAATCATTTCCATGCTTAGTGGAACGAAGGCCTGACATGTAATCCATGGAGACAGATTCCCAAGGTTGACTAGGGGTAGGCAACAGGGTATACAGGCCTTGCTTCTTGACTGTCGGTTTGGCAATGCCATAAGCAGTGCATGATTTGATGTACTTCCCGACATCTTGTCGAAGATTCGGTCAATAGAAATACTTCTATAGTACTGCCACTATTTTCTCGATCCTGAAATGCCCAGCAGCCTGCCTATAGTGTGCTTCCCAAATCATCATGGAACGCTCGCTTGAAGGAACACAAAGCTGACCTACGTGGCATAACAAGGCATCGTAGAGGTGGAAATATGGAAAATGTCAATCCTCCAAGAGTGTCTGGTATGTGTGGCAAAATTCTGGGTCACTTTTGTGGAGAAATGGCCAATCAAAAGTCTCGTGCCCACAAGAGTTGAGCACGGTGGTTAATGACATGATCGGTGGTCGACTGAGGAAATCTACAACATTATTGATGCTGCCCTTCTTATACTTGATATTCAAATGGAACTGTTGCAGGTATGTGGACCACTTATGATGGTGATCATTCTGCAATTTCCCTTGGGTCTGTACGAACTAGAAGGGTCGGTGGTTTGTGTGGATGACCATTTCCTTCCCCATAATGTAATGTTTCCATTGTTGGCAGGCCTGCACAATGGAATACATCTCTTTGTCATAAGTCGGATACTTTCATACTGTGTCTGAAAGTGTCTCACTGTGATATTCCATTGGATGCCCATGTTGAGTAAGGATTGCCGCAATAACATAGTCAAAGGCATTTGTCTCGAGCTCAAAAGGTTGTTGCAAGTTTGGCAATGCGAGCGCTAGTGCCGAGCAGAGGCGATCTTTCAACTCTTTGAATGCCTTCTATTGAGAGTCAGACCAAAATAATTTTATTTTTTCTCCTCCCATGGTGACTTGACTCAAGGGCAAAGTGATATGAGAAAATCCCAACACGAACCTGCGATATAAGTTGGCAAGACCTAGAGACTTCAGAGCTCTGTTAGAGTGGTCAGAGAGGGCCAATCCTGAATGACTTGGATCTTGGATGGATCCACAAGCACCCCTTATTCATCAATAATGTATCCCAGATACTGATCCTGGGTCATGCCAAAAGTGCATTTCTCCAAATTGGCACATAACTTGTGTTACCACAGTGTTTTGAGAACTTGTCGGATGTGGTGGAGGTGGTCTTCTCAACTCTGGCTAAAGATCAAGATGCCATCCAAGTATACCACTACAAATGAGTTGGTGAATGGCTGTAAGATGTTATCCGTTAGCCTCATGAAGGATGCAGGGGCATTCTTCAATCCGAAAGGTATAAACAACTATTCAAAAAGGCCCTCCTTGGCTTTGAAGGTAGTCTTCCACACATCGGAGGGTTCGATTGGTACCTAGTGATATCCTCACTTCAAATCTATCTTGTTGAAATATTTTGCACCCTTTAGTTGGTCCAGGACGTCATCAATCCATAAGATCGGGTACCTATTACAGACATTGATCTTGTTCAACACCCGATAGTCAATAGAACGTCTCCAAGTCCCATCCTTCTTCTGTACCAATACGATCGTGCTCCTACAGGGTGATGAACTCGGACGAATGTGACCTTTCTGTAGCAGCTCCTGAATCTGCCTCTTGATTTCATCATTCTCCATAATGGAGCGCCGATAGATTGGTCCATTGGGAAACAACGCACCTAGGGTCAGATTGATGGAGTGATTCAACTAACAGTGTAGAGGAACCCCTGCGGGGGAGGTGAAGATGTCCTCATACTCCTCAATGACCTTATCCATCTATAGTTTTTGTGCGAAGGGGCCCTATCTAGAGGTCATGGCCACCATCTTATTATTTCCTTGAGGGCGTATCATCAGGAAAACAAATTTCCTACTTTTGGAAATGAGCTTACTACATTGTTTTGCAATAACCAAAGAGATGGTAGTAGGTGGTGCTACCTCCAGTATCTTGTACAACTTATTTCCCAAAGTAATAATAACAACATGGGGCCTTGATTCATACACAGCATGTCACTTCCACAAGTATGGTTGTCCTAATAATACATCACAAACTTCAAGAGGAGAAATGTCACACAATAGCTCATCCATGGAGGGCTCGATGTTGTATGAAGGGTGACATTGTTGGCTCATGTGAAGATCCCATCCTTGGTGAAGCCACCCAAAAATGTAAAATTGTGGTTGTGCTGTGGTTGGTAAGTCCATCCGCTTCACGACCTATGCTGAAATGAAGTTCTTTTGGCTACCGCTGTCGACAATGAACTGTAGCAGGGATCCCTTTACCCACATCTAGGAGTGGAAGAGATGCTCCTCCTCCTCTAGATCTTCAGGTTCCTCCTTGTACATCTTCGTCGTGGCAACGGTGGCATTAGGCTCCACATCGATAATCTGCTTCCCTTTGTCATTAACCTTATCGAGTTCTGACTCAAAGTCAGAACATGCATCTAATTTTGACCTTTAGCATAGCCACTAGTGACTTCTTGGCCTAACACTCACTTTTGTTGTGAGTGGAGCTCTTATGGAACTCACACCATTTTCCCATGTCCTTTTTCAACTTCGTGGTGCAGTTCTTTGCTTGCAGCTTTGGTAGGTTGTCTTGGGCCACCCCGCCTTGGCATTTTCCTTTGTTTTGTGGTATGGGGGCACCTTTCCCTTGATTTGGATTCACAGATCCAAACTCTCGATTCTTATGTTTAAACTTTTTCTCAACCTTGATGGCATATCAGTATGTCGTGCCAACCAAGGAGATGTTTATGAATTCTATTTCTTCCTGGATGTACTTTTGCAGCTAGTCGTAGTACTTGAGTATCAAAAACTGCTCCTAATCCTTGATACCCAACTTTGTATGAAGGGTATGGATAATATTGGTAAACTTTGGCACGTCTTGGTCCCTTCCCTGCCATAGCACGGTAGACTTTATGTATTGATCCTCATAGCTTCTGACAGGGTAGTAGTGCTCCTTGATGGAATCCCGGAAAGAATTCTAGGTGGGTGCAGCTAAAAATAGTGAGCCGCTACTTTCATCCTTTTGGTCGTAGTAGGTTTCCCACCAGTCCTTGACGTGGGGGGCTACTTTTTGAAGAGTGAAAATAATATTTTCCCGATTGGAAAAATCATGAACAAGAGAATAACGTTCTAGAAGATTTAACCATTTATCGATGACATTTGCATCTATTTGACCCTCGAATATGGGGATTTCAAAATTAACTTGTACCTTAAACAGTGTGGTGTTTCTAGAGTAGCTGTAGGAAGTTGATGTGTTGCCCCTCGGTAGCTGCTAAAGGATATGGGCAAAATTGTCTATCACCATGTTCCTCTGTCGCTCGAGGGCTTCTTTGAGCAAAATTTTGATAGGATCTCCTATCCCTCGTCTTTTTTTTCATCTACCATGGGAGGCCATCGGGTTTGCCAAGTGTGGTCTTGCAAAGGTTCGGCCACTTCAAGCCCTAAGTCTTTATATCCCGAAATCGTTGGGGACATGCAAAGAAAAACAGAGAAAAAAAAGTAGACTTCTCTGACACCACTGACAACAAATCATAGAGATAACCATAAAGACAAAGACGCAGTAGAAATAATACGTCATTTCATTAATGTGAAATACTGAGATATGCTTACAAACAGAAAATGGAAATAAAGAACTCGGGTGATGATAACTTATCTCTGAGAAGAGATGTGGTGGCTACATGCATTTGAACTATGTTACAATGAGGCTCAAATGCCTATTTATTGTTGAGAAACAATGGAAAACCCTAAACATCCAAAAACCTAACCCTAGAAGATGAAATTCTAAACTGTGGGCCCCGTTTGGATAAATTGGTACATCAAATTCCTAGGGTCATAACTTTGGCATACGATCTCCGTTTGATGCGTACAATATGTTATTAGAAAGATCTATCAGAGAACTACAACTTTTTGAAGAGTGACATCAGTCCATGGTCCCATGTTGCCCCCATTTTTCCCAAAAAACTTCGTTTAGGGGCTCAAAACGGCTCTGAAAGTTCAGGACCCAAAACAAACTACTAAAAATTGTAAATTGTGATACAATTAAGGAAACTGAAAAGATGAAAGAAACAATGGTGGGGGTCAAAGTGGACTTGCCGGCTGACCACCAATATCCACCTCGATCACTTAGGTTCATGTCATAGGTTTAGAGATTATATTACTTCTTAAGCCACTCCTACTAGCCATCAAAATTTGGTGTTATCAATCCTAAGGACATTGAATAGTGTCCACATCTTAGTAGCCATTATCCATTAGCATGGAATTCCATAGTGTGTCCTTCTCCCTCTATTATATAGTCTTTTAAACTTAACAAAATCACCCACTATCCTTTGTTGGCCATGCAACCATAACTCGGGCAGCTTTAGCCCAAGGCCAACCACCAAGTCAAGCCTAGGCCTACTAAGATCACACAGGACATAGATGGCTTCCTTGTATAAGCCTATTGAATACAACTAGGAATCACTGAGTTGGAATCTAGTAGCACATAGCTCTACTCTTGGATAATCCACTAACCATAGAAGAACTATTGCAAAATCGTCACCTTTGAGGACAAACAAAACTCTACCTACTTGACTTGCTCATAGACCATAAATCATCCTCCTTCTTGGCTACAACTCCTCTTAGTGAGATCCATAGCTTCTCTATATATTTTTTAGTTCACGCATTATAGGTGTGTACAATGAGCCTCTATTTACAATCTATTTTTATACTTTTGTATGAGGGACCTGCGAGCTTTTGTTAACCATCAATAAACTCACATTTAACAATTCTAATCCAAATAATTAATTTCTTAGGTCCCAAACCCATTTCTTTGTGTCAAAAACCTCAATTTTGGGTAAATTTTCCAACCAAGTAGTTTTGGGGGGTTTCCTTAGGTATCAACTACCTTCCTAGCCACCCAAAATTCCAACACTTTTTAAATAATCATCTATTAATATTGACTCCAATAACTATATTAGAAAAAATGAATGAACCTTTAAATTTAATATCAAATTAGTTTGCATTATACATACATATATATATATATATATAATCATTCTCGATTGCAGAGTTTACTGAATTTCAATTGGATATGAAAGAATCTTTACAAAATGAATTTCTTAAAGTCTTTGATAGGATGTGCATCCATCAAGTCTATGTATAAATTTAACTTATGCTTTGAATGAACTGTATTTACTAAATTCACTTTCAGCACAAAGAATAATACAAAAATTCCATAAATCTATTCTAATCCTAATACCTTAGTGCAATCAAATAGGGAGTTAAATATGACTTTTAAAAGCTTTAACTCCATATTTAAAAGCCATAGGGTGGAGTAGCAAGCTAAGTGGGCTTGATTTGTGGGGAAAGCTCCAAATTTAAGTGATCTTGAGTGAGAGGCCATCTTGGATGGCTCACCTGGCGAGGAAACCCATGTTAACGGGTGCAAGCCTCGAAAGTGATGATTGAGTCTATGTGATTCATTTCTGAATCAGTTAGGACTACCAACCTCTCAATATGGTTTGTAGGGTGTTTTATATCTCTAAAATATTGTAGGTTTGGAAGGATGAAGGTGATGATGGTTTGATAGCAAATGAAGTCACTGTTTCTCGGAAAAAGAGAATGATTGAGGCTATGTGATTCATTTTACTAATTTCAATCCCACTTCTTCACACGATGCAATGAGTGGTAAGTGGAACAATGAGTGCTCAGTGGAAAATAGTATGATTGAGGCTATGTGATTCATTTCACTAGTTTCAATCTCACTTCTTCACCGATCACACTGTTGAGTGCTAAGTGGAATAATGAGTGCTATGTTGAACTCCGAGTTATGAAGTGCAAGTCTATGAACTAATGATTGACGCTATGTGATTCATTTCTTAATCACTTAGGACTACTTGTCAATATGGTTTTTATGATGTTTTATATCTCTAAAATATTGTAGGTTTTGAAGGACAAAGGTGATGATGGTTTGATAGCAAATGAAGTTAGTGTTGCTTAGGAAAAAGATTATAATTGAGGTTATGAGATTCATTTCACTAGTTTCAATCCTACCTCCTCAGTAATCACCAAATGTAATGAGTGGTAAGTGGACTATTCAAGAGTCATGACAAATTAGTCATGCACCACTACCTCTCAATATGGTTTTTATGATGTTCTATATCTCTAAAAAATTGTGGGTTTGAAAGGACAAAGGTGATGATGCTTTGATAGCAAATGAAAAAATTGTGGGGTTAGAAGGAGAAAATAGATGATGGTTTGATAGCAAATGAAGTTAGTGTTACCTAGGCAAAAGGGTGAAGGGGTAAGCTGAAAACTAGTTTCCTCAATATAAGCCTAAAACTATTATATTCTTCACCATTGTAAAAAGTTATTCGAATTTCAAAGCCCATGAGTATGAAAATAATCAGTTTGTTTCAAAGTAATTTTAAACAATCTTATTGCAACTGATTATTTTAAATTTGAAAATGAGACTTAAGAAAGAAACAATAAATTTTATGATTTGATGTTTTATGAAAACGAAAACTCAATGTATTTTTATGATTGTATTCTTTATTCGTCTGCCGTAAACCTGTTATAATATATCGGCCGATTGGAAGAAATGTTGAAATAAAGCTAGTTTACCGTGATATACTATGCCCTAGTTATGAGCGAGAGTTATACAGCTTAGTGGTGTAACGCATAAAACATTAAAGTATGCAGTCATGCATATAATCCAATAGTCCACTCTCCGTTTTGCCACGCTAAATGGGAAGTGTAAAACAGGTGTTGCATTGGAAAATAGAGGCCGAATTGATACAAAGCCGTTGGCCCATCAAATCCTTTATATAGTTTAGTGGTGTAACGCATAAAACGTTAAAGTATGCAGTCATGCATGGAATCCAATAGTTCGCTCTCCGTTTTGACGCCATAAATGGGAAATGTATAACAGGTGTTGGAGTGGAAAAGAGAGGCCGAAATGATACAAAACCGTTGTTGCACCAAATCGTTTATATTAAGTACGATTTCTTTGGCTACGAAAAGATAACAAGTTTGAGTTCTTCGGAGATCGAATCCCCTGCGTTAAGGCATTACAAGTTTCAGTTCTTGGGAGGTCGAATCCCCTATGTGGAGGCATTGTGGGTACGCTCCAGTGGCAAAGGCAGGTGGGCTAAGTGGGAGTGGAAGAAATCAACATCAACCTTAATCCCCGCAAGAAACAATGGCCAAATAAGGACCAATGGCTAAGGTGTATGAGTGATTTTATTGACACTCTGGTAGGAGCAGGTAATGTTATCAGAAACTGGAACTGGAAACAGGACGAGAAACAGACGCGACAAGAACAGAGATGAGATGTTTCACATTCGAAAAACTAGAAGAGAAAAAAAATATGAAAAACATAAAACAAAGCATTAATATTCTCGACTATTATGCTTTATAGGCAATTGCTCATAAGCTTTAAATACTCACATGGGTCATTCTTTAATACTTATCGTGATCAACAAAGCTTCTATTACTTATCGTGATCAACAAAGCTTCTATTGTTCATATAAAATATTCTTGAATAGCCATGTTTGATCCTTTAGGCTAGAAAATAGAATAGTGAAAACCTTTGGCCATATCCCTTGAAATGTTAGAATGAGAACGTGATGTCACATACATTGAGAACGTGATGTCACATACATTGTGTATATTCTTGGATGTGACTTTGGTGGACTTTAAATTTGTGTTTTATTGTAGCAGTTGCCACAGGACCATTGGGCTATTGGTTTTGTGGTTAAATAACATGATGGTGGAGATTGAGTTGATCTTCATTAGATATAAAACGAAATATAGAGGGTTGTTTCTAACCATTGCCCATTAGTTTATCGAGGAAAAATTTTTTTTACTAAATTATTTAACCCTTAATTTATCAAAAAAATATATTAAATAACTCTATACATTATTATTTGAATTTATAATTTTGTAAAGAATACACATTTTTAGATAAACATAAAAATAAAGAAATGAATAACCAAAAAATTTTAAAAAACTTAACAATACGTTAGGCTAGACATCAATGGCTGCAATTAAAAAAAAGAACATAGCTTTAGCAAAGGAAAACCCTATATGGCCAACCTTGTTAAAGATATATTGCAATGTCACCATTATGGTCAAAGGTCGGTTCCTTGATTTCATTCATGAACTAGTTTAACCAATGAAAGGTTATCACCTCAATCCATGGAGGAAGAACTTCAAGAGCAAAGATTGGGTTGCATCATACATAAAGAATATTATACAATGAGAGTGTATCTAACACCCCAATAATGGACGACTTTTTTAGGATATTTTTGTTAAAATTGGTTGTTTACCTTCGGTCCATGTCGAGGAGACCTTGTCCTTGCGATAAATAATGATTAATAAAGGCGGGACTTATGTTACCAAAAAGAGAGACTAAAGCTAGTGCCAGATTCAAAGCTGGTGTTAGATTACAAATTAACTTATTATACTCCTAAATATCAGACCAAAGATATAGATATCTTGGCAGCATTCGTAACTCCTCAACCCAGGGTGCCACCTGAAGAAGCAGGATCAGTAGTAGCTGCTGAATCTTCCAAACCGGTACATTGAGACCACTGTTTGGATTGATGGCTTACTAGTCTCGATCGTTACCAAGGGGCGATGGCTATGGACATCGACGGGCCCGTTCCTTGGAAGGAAGACTCAATTCTTATTGCCTGATGTAGCTACCCCTTAGACCTTTCGAAGAAGGTCTGTTACTAACTGTTCACTTCCATTGTAGGTAATTTATTTGGATTCAAGGCCCTACGAGCTCTACGTTTGTAAGATTTGTGGATTCCCCCTACTTATTCCAAAACTTTTTAGGGTCCACCTCATGGTATCCAAGTTGAAAGAGATAAATTGAAAAAATATGGTCGTCCTTTATTGGATTACTATCCAAACCAAAATTGGGTCTATCAGCGAAAAACTATGGTAGAGAAGTTTACGAATGTCTCTGTGGTGGACTCGATTTTACCAAGGATGATGAGAATGTAAATTCCCAACCATTCATGCACTAGAGAGATCATTTTGTCTTTTGTGCAGAAGCAATTTATAAGGCTCAAGCTGAGACAGGTGAAATTAAAGGACATTATTTGAATGCTACTGTAGGTACATGTGAAGAAATGATAAAAAGGGCAGTATTTGCAAGAGAATGGGAGTTCCTATCGTTATGCATACTATCTGACGGGGAGTTTTACCGCATACTATTCTTTGGCTCATTATTGCCGAGACAACAACCCACTTCTTCACATTCACCACATGATGCATGTTGTTATTGACAAACAAAGAAAACATGGTATGCATTTCTAGGTACTGCCTAAAGAATTACGTATATCCGGTGGAGATCATATTCATGCTGGTACTGTAGTAGGTAAACTTAAATGGGAATGAGATGTAACTTTAGGGTTTTTTTATCTACTGCGTGATGATTTTATTGAAAAAGATAGAAGTTGTGGTATTTACTTCACTCAAGTTAGGTATCTATGCCAGGTGTTATGCCCATAGCTTGAGGAGGTATTCACGTTTCGCATATGCCTCCTCTAACCGAGATCTTTGGGGATGATTTCGTACTACAGTCTGGT
>APFE030296977.1:62276-80240 GCA_000404065.3 Pinus taeda
GTCCGGTGGAGATCATATTCATGCTTGAAGGGGCACAAGAAGTAACTTTAGAGTTTATAATGTGTTGCAATGTTACTGTTATAATGTGTTGTCATGGGGAGAACGTCCAAACTATTATTGAAATGTCACTATTGCAATGTGTTGTCATGGGAGAACGTCTAAACTATTTGCAATAAACCTGGTCCGTTACCACCTCCGCTATATATAGTTGAATTTTTTCATATATATCTTACAGAATATAAAGCACAGCCTCTCTGGCCAGACATATTCCAGTCTATCACTGCCAAGATTTGACTTCCATTCAAATTCTACTTCTAACCTTAGACTATGAACGTTTTCGAAAACTATCTAGAAAACAAAACTTAAAATTCTACTTCTAACAGTAGATTATGAATGTCTTTGAAAACTATTTAGAAAACCAAACTCGGATATTTATGATTCCAAAACTATATAGAAAACCAAATTCTGTTATTTATGATTCATCTCAACATGCAATAAGGATGATACCCGCATTGCAAATGAACCATATTAACATTTTGCATAAAACCATTTCAACAAACGAACGGCCATACAAAACGCAGTTTTCAACATTCTGTTTTTTATATATTTGTTTGGGAAACGAAGACTTCCATTCTGTTTCTGCTAACATAGGGGTGTGAGCACTAACAATAAACACAACGATTTGGCAGTGAACACGCGGGGTGTAAAGTTCGAGACCCAGCGCCACTGTTTCACAATACGAGTATGTAGAATGCGTTGCGTACTGTAAACATCACCCATAGAGCATTATATAGCGTTCGAGACCCAGCGCCACTGATCGACAATATGCGTAATTGTATTAACTAGATAAGTAGAATGCATTAATATTATACTATAAACATCACCAAAAATAGCATTATACAGCTATGTTATTAGCTATTTAACTGTAACGGAAATAAGATTTTATGTAAGTGGAATCTTAACAGTGGATTGAGAGCAGATCGTGTACACGTTATAATGACCGAAGAATTAGAGCTTTCAGGCAATACATTACCTAGTGATCGGGATGACTTTGATTTCAAAAACATACTGGGCCAATGCTTCCTGGAATTCATCTTGTCCTAATGGAGTGAGTTTCGATCTCCAGTAAAGTGCCCTGTTCTGCACCGCTTGGCTGTTGCCGCTGCTGCTCCTTCTCCTGCAGCTTATCGCGTTGATTTCGGAAACAAAGAGTCAGTGCTACGGAAATTCTCAACGTGTAAAGTACTTCATATTTTCACTCAATATATGGAATTTATGATGACATGGTTACCTACAGAGGTCATTTAATGCTGAACTCAAATTCGTTGAAATTACGATAACGTATAGTCGAATTACGATAACGACGTCGCATATTGCCAAGAAAGAACCTATAATTGAAAATCCCCAAATGATTGGCCTAACCTTTCTTCGATTTTGGGTTTTGGTGCCGATCATCATTGCAATGAGTTTATAAAAGGGTAATTAGGATTGTGATTTTTTGTTGTGAAAATTTATTTATTCTTAGTAAATAATTATTACTACGTGTTACTGTTAACAATATATTTAGACTTTTCCAGCTATATATTGTTAATACTTTTTCTCTCATAATATGGGTAAAAGTTGGAATACCCATCTATACCTTCTATGTCAGCATCGGTAATCCCTCCCGAAGCAGGAGGTTCTCTCCCGGCAAAAATGATCGTCATAAAACTAGTTATGCTTGTTCAAGTTTTGAGAAAAATAATTATTAAATTTGGACTGTTTGCTTATAGGGTGAGAGGCATTGAAACTACATATTTTGCTGTTTCCGTAGCATTTTTTGAAAGCAGAGAAAAATTCTGAAAAGCTTATATTGCATAAAATAATTCGTAAACTCATCTGGAATATGGCTTGTGAACTGATAACGCTACACAACTACTCCCCACAGTAATCAAGGAGAATATTCATTCATATTCCTTGACCCTATCCCGGGACGGAAGGATCATAACTACTTCCATTCACTAATCAAGAAGCGAATTGTTTTAATTCATTTGATTTTCTTTTGTTTCATCTATGGAGGGCGAACTACCTGATTCGACAAGACAATGTCTCGTTACATGTTCTTTCATCCAAATAATGTGTTTAATTATTTTCTATAACTCAAAAAATGATGTGCATTAACTCGAATTGGTTTCATTACTTTTGTATTACATTCCTTCCGATGCTTTGAGGCCACCGAAATATCATTTCCGTATTTTTGAAACAAGTAGTTTAAATGTTTTATATTTTCAGCTTATTTCCGAAATATAATTTTTGATGAATTTTAGTTTCTAAATTATTTTAAATATAATTTGTAAATATATAAAATAATTAAATAATTAGATTTTACAAATTTACATCCTTCAAGATTAGAACTATTATACTTATTAACAAATACATCTATTAACGAAAGACAGAAAAACTAAAATATTCCCCAGCTTTGAGCATTAGTAACATATATTTTCATATTTCACAGCTTTGAGCATTACTAAGATATATCTTCGTTAGTTCAATGAGCTCCTCTTTACTAAGATATATTTTGATTACTTCAATGAGCTCCTCTTCTTTGAGCTTAGTACTTTGAAGAGATGGTTCAAGTTGAGAGTCAGGATAGTAAATTATCAACATGTTATGATTGATATAGGAAAAAGAAAATGTTGTGAAGGTTATTATATAATTGGTATTTTAGGTTCATAATTGGTTTTTCATATTTTTAAATGATTTAAGTATAGTTTTATTTTTCAAGAATAGCTTTGTACTTCTACATATCTTTTTATATTCAGAGAGATTTCCACGGTGCAAAGACCATCATAGTAACAAGTAGATGCTATGTCTTTTTTTATTTTTCATGTGAAATTAATAAAGTGTTCACTTTCCATATTATTCCACAAGGTACAAATTTATCACATTATGTGGTGCTTGAGGTATAGAACAATGATAAGCTTAATACTAGTGTGATTGATAATAAAAGTCAAATATTAGCAGAGGAAGGAGAAATGGAGTAGCCATAGTGGCTAAATGTCCAAAAAATCTAGATTTTGAGTACCTTTTCCTTTATATCAACAATTCATAATTGAGAGTAAATATAAAAGCGTATGTCTCACCATTTTCTAGTTATGTTTTTCCCATATTGGGTTTGCCATAGCACACCTTGTGCTTATTGTGTGGATGATGTATAGTTCCTTTTCACATGGATTTCATTTTTTCCAAACTATTTCAATGATTTGTATGTTAAAATTAAAAATCTTAAGTGAACATGTTAGGTAAAATATTTCATATTAAAAGATTGTAGAAAATAACAAAAATTCTTTTGAAAAATAGTTAAGAATATCCACAGTAGACGACATATAAATGGTGCAGATGGAAGATAACACCTTCTCAACATATTCAAAGTTAAGATGTATTTACATTCATACCTACTTATAATTATGGTGATATGAATACTATGGGAATGACAACACCATCATGGTTAACAAGATATTTGCCAACTTATTTGACAACATTTAAAGAGGAAATAAGTAAATGGGTAGAAGAAAACAATGTCATTACTCATTAAGTATCTTTTTAGTATTATCATTCAATTATAGAATGTTTGGTATTCATTTCTCATGTTCAATAATTTTTAAGCAAAGGTGGTAGTTTTTATTTTATTTTTATTTTTATTTTTCTATTTTTCTAAACAATTATATGGAATTCATCAAATTAAGCTTTGTGGTCTGAACTCCTATTAAGTGGAGAGAAGCTACCTTCGCAACATATGGATAGGTGACCAAAAATTTTGGATATCCATAAATGTATAGGTAAAGGAGGATGTTTGTTCCCACCAATATTATTTGAAACATTTACATCTCAAATAGACGGAAGGGAATTTTTCTTGTTGAATTATTGAAACAATGTTGTCCTATTGAAATGTCAGAAATAGTGTTCTCAAAGAGATTCTAATAATAATATGTACTTGTCACGGGAATATAACCAACATATTTTATGGTTAAAAATATATATTATGTTTAATTATTAACTTCTATGTGCTTTTGATAGGTGTTGTTAGTAATCTACTCATATTAATATTCATTTTTTTCCCATTAATTCCCTCAACTTTATTCTATCAATTAATTTTCCTTTTCCATTTTTCAAAGTTTACATCAGGGAAAGGTTTTATGTATTCTTTGTGTACAAACTTTGTGATGTGAAATAATATTGATGTCATTGAGATATTAGTATTATAAACTATTTAAATAATTATTTCTTATTTTGATATATATTATGTTATTTTTCTAATCCTAAGATTCACATAAGTATCATGAATGCCTTGCTTGGGTTATTAAATAGGAAATTTATTAAAATTTAACTCTTTGGCTCCAATAAAGTAATTTGGTGATGGGGGTTGTTTCTATACCAACTTCTTTGTCATTTTTGTTTCTATTTGTGTATTTAAATATAAAGCTAGCTAGATGATATTTCAATTAGTTCAATTATATCAAAATCAATTGTCTCGATAGAGAAAATTTATTTCACCTTCAATATAGCATGGTAAATCCTAGTTTCCTCTCATATAAATTACCTTCATCATCCAAGTTGCATGAAACACAACATGAAAGGAATAACCCACATTATGTGCGTATTTATTAGGGCCCTACTTATATTCCAACCTTAGTGACAAAGATAATAAGAAGAGGTTTGCTTTATGAACTAACTCATTTTACAAGGAAAAACCAGATGTTGCTTGAAATACTAGCGAGATAGACTAAAGTAAATTAGAATGTTAGCATAATATAGTAGAATTGGTGAGAGATACCACATCAGATAGTACCCAATGGATGACAAAGTTTTATATATATGAAAAAAACTTATTATCTCTTATAAATATCTATCTTCATATACAAATGATGTTTGAAATCACAACTTATCATTTTTATGCTAACACAACTATGAGCTATGGAAAATGTCTCCACCTTTGTCATTTTTAAATCTAGATTTCGTACTAATGATTTGAATATTGTTTATAGCCTTTTTATATGATAATGGAACTCATCTCTCTACGGTGGCTACATTTGTGCATGGCAGTTATGGCTTATAATGTGGTATAGATATAGATATATCCATATTAACTCTAACACATAAACACTTTCCTTTGATTCTAATCAATTGTTTGCATAACAGGTTGTTTCTTCAATGGTACAAGATATAACATTATGGATAATAAATGAAAATTTTCATTATTTGTTTGGTTTTCATAGTTGAAGAATATATTTTTCAAAGACTCTGAAATTATGGTATGTCATTCAAAATTCTATAGTTCCCAATCTTAGAAGCGTGCACATGTAGTTCACCTAGGTTTTTATTATTTTTTAGGGATTACAAGGACAACACCTACAACAATAACTTTCACCTTGAAATTAGGAACATATTAAAGCCATGAGACATAGATATATGATCTGATTATTTATAAAGCACATAATTGACTTGTATTGTTAATTAATAGAATATATAGTGCTTTCATCATGTTTTGAATGTATATTCTCTTTCTATGGTTAAAACTGGACTATAAAAGTTAGTTCCAATTGTGGAAACCTTAATGGTAAAATGTATAACAATTTTTTTTTTGATACATTATTACCTTTTGAATAAATAGTTGTGTGTTTAGGTGTTGGATACACCAACATCCGGGGATCACTCGGTATGAATTCCCAACTAGAACTCACATTGTTTGGTGTTGGAGTCCCATTCGATATGGTGACCTGGTTTCCATTATCTTAAGGATTTACCTCAACTCTTGGTCTTAGAGAAGTGAGGTTCGTGTGCCTCGTGATTTTAAGTGTTATTTGTGTCAATGGTTCTTTCATTACAAAGGGAGAGGGTGGGAGTGAGTCTGAGGTTGGTTGGGAGGAAGCCCCAACTCTACTAGGAACACACAACCCAACAGGATGTGCATAACCTCTAGAGGAGCAGTCCACATGGATGCGGTAGTCACAACACACAAGGGAAGATAACATGTACAACACTTACTGGATGAGTCTGTGTGAGTGCACCGGTTGTTATAACAAGTTTCATGTGAGAGTTTTATTTTATGTCCAAGGGGATAGCCACCACAGGAAGGACAACGTTAACAACATATACAACACGTTTTCATTAATAGACTATGTTTTAAAACAAGTGAATTAGTTCAAGAGTAAAAAGAAGGTTAAGACAACATGCATCACAAGTGTTCAATATTAGTCGTACATTAGTTACAATACATGTGTTAAAACGTGTTGGGTTGTTAGCAGGATTTTGAATCAAGCGAAAGTTCCAAGACACATCATTACACCATACATCACTAACCTTGTGGGCGGGCCATTGGAGCCACTACTTACTCCTCAAAGAAAAGATTAGACTCTCTTGGCTATCTAGGAGGAGCTGAGGTGAAACAAAGTCATTTGCATGTACAAATGAGTGGGTATTTATAGCCAAGGGTGAAACTAACCCTTCTCATTCTTCGACTACCCTCATGATTGTTTGACTTCCATGAATTTTCGAATTCACTTCAGTCTTTCTACAATAAGAGGCTGTCTTGGACTTCCATGTTATATTACATTGATATACAGTATGTCGCACAATAGAGATGTTGAAGACATGACTCATGACATGACTCCACATGACAATGCTCGTGTCTTCGTGGTATTGTTGGTGTGCATGTCAACCTGCAGTGTTGATGTATGATAGATGTCTTCGAGGCGTGTCATAGTTTCACCTCCATATGGAAAAGTGTGTGAAATCCTAGATGGTCGTTGATTGCCTTGACATTGCATTTGCACATTGCTCCTTTCTTTTATGTTGGAAGGCTTAACAAGTTTGTTTTTTCATGAAAGGTGCATGTTCATCCCTTCATCTGTCCATGAGCATATATTACATGTTTTCTCATCCATCTATCTACAAACACATCTTTGCATGATAATCCATTTGCGAGCACATCTCTTTGAATGAATCATTTGTTCGTATGTTGGTGAACCTTTCATTCTACATATGATCCCTTGATTCATTCAATTCTTTGTCATGCCATGTTTGTTTGTGTACCTATTCCTACTGTCACTCATGACAAGATGACATCAAATCCAAAAACCTCCCAGTCTACCATGGTACATGATCATTTTGGATGTAGTTGACCAGGAAATGAAACAAGATTGTGAGGCAGGATGGAGGCTCCAAGCACTACTAATGAAAAATGTGCAAGAGTCAGTGGGTGATGAAGATAGGCAATCTAGATCAACAGTGACTATTCGCGAGGTCTCGCTCAGCTGGAGAACAAATTTGTGTATTTTTTTGGGGGGATAGTATGGGCTGCAGGAAGGCTGGGCAGGAAAAATTTGAGCAGTTTCATGAATGAGTGGGAAGCAGGACTTGGCAGCAAAAGCTGCACAATTTTTTGGAGGAACAGGTTGGGCTGCCAAGAGGCTTGGAAGATAAAAATTGTGCAATTGTTTGGAGGAATGGGCCAGGATCTTGGTAGCCAAAACTACGAAATTATTCAAGGGAACTTGTAGCTGGCTACTCAGTCGCTGGCACCAGAAACTATGAAATTCCTAAGTTGAATTGGAAGTCAGATTTCGGGAGCTTAGCAACAAAAAGTGTGCAATTCCTAGAGGGAACTAGTAGTCTACTAGTGGTGAAAAAAATGCATTGATGCAAGGAGGCCAACCTATTGATCACCTTTGTGCAATTTCTAGACTGAATGGACTGTTGTGTAGTAAAGGTTTTGCTCATGAAAATTGCGTAATTCTCTCGGTGAGAAACCAGTCGACTATTGGGAGGGATGTATGGAAAAATTGTGCAATTTTCTCAGGGAGACACAGATGGGAACTAGGTGTCTATTTGACCTATACGTGCAATTTTCTCAATTAGCAAAGTAGGCAATTATTGCAGCCTCTATGCAATTTTTGAGGGGAGTTAGTCTCAGGGTGGTTTTCAGGTTAAACTTTCTAGTTGACCAACATGAAGGTAGATTGATTTGCCTGCGGGCATCGCAATTTGAAATGACATGCTTGGTGCTTATACTATATTTTGGGTGAAAATCGATGGCGAGGTGATGGTGCAGGTGTCAAAGGGGATTCCAGTCCTCAAAACTTCAACAAAAATGACTAAGTGTGTGAACAAGTGAAAGATGCATATGTGATCCTGGAAACACACACTTGCATGAGTCAGTGATGATATGACTCAAGCCATCCAAACACACAAGTTCAATATGACTGAGCGACAGTGTAAGCGATAAGCATGACGCTTGTGATTGATCGTTGGTCGACCGTGATGACTTGCGCAATAGTGAATGTGTCTTTGCGTGTGAGTGCAACATATGTTTTCATAGTGAACACAATGAGTATACATGAAGCAAAGACTTTGAGCATAACTAGAACATGGCCATAAGAATGACTTTGACATCGATTTGCAATACAAGGTGAAAGGAACAAGCAAGGTGAATGTTAAGACTCACATGATGAGCTCATGGAGTGAACCCGAGTGTGTGGAGTCATCAAGTGAAACTCTTAAGGGAGGCTCTGAAATTAGGTGCAAGCCAAAATTTGGGAGGGTGGTTGTAGTCACTACAACACTTGGCAACATACTGGTGGAATTCCAACTTCTCTATTTTGGTACATTGCTAGTACAGGGCCTTGGTCTTTTGGGGAGTATTGAATCATTGTGTGGGTTACTTTGGATTCCCCACTTACCCCATGGACATACATGGTTCACAAATTTCCAACTCTCTCAAACAAAATCAAAAGTCAGCTTGATCATAGTGTTTCGAATTCAGACAGGGTAGTTCAACTTGTGAGTTGAATATTTTCAGAGTACAATTTTTCATCACTGGTGTTGCTTCTCTACTAGATATCTTGGACAGTACCCTGACAGAGTCACGTAGGAACACATGATTTTCTCAACTGCCAACGAGATTGGTTAGTACCCCGATGGATTTGCATGCTTCACCTCTCTATGCAGGAAGCCTTTCTCTTCTTTCACCTTTGTATTTTTTCAAGAGGAATGTGCATAGGCACTTATTTATTTTTTGGGTATAAGAGGGATCTTAAATTATTGACAGCAAAATAGGTTGTTCCTTCAAAGAGGACTCTAAAACCTCTTACATAGGTTTTATTGTTTAGATTTCCCCTTCTCCATTTCTACATGTTGGATGAGCTTGAACACACAGAGTAGAAAGTTGAGTATAGGAATGGGGCTTCCTAGTGTGGGCATAGGTTCATGGTTGGACCAAAACTTCCCTAGAAGACGGCTCATATTTTCTTTCAAGACTTCAACAAATGAAGGTTATAACCAAACACAGAGAACATGGACACAATATTGTCCAAGTGCTGGAGTGTCACAAGTCTCTTCAAATTTTAGCCACATACTGCATTCAAAATCCATAACGTAGTAGTTGGCAGCACTTATTTCGGGAAACAAAAATAGTAATATATCAAGAAAAAAACAAATGTAAACAAAAATAGTAAGAAAAACTAACAAAGTAAAAAAAATAGAGTAAGAAAAGAAAAATGGATGAAAGCAACATGCAACAAGTAGACTATGTATATGGCACAGGGTGTGGCCCAACCTATTAGAAGCAATGCTTGATATCTTGGCCATTGGTTCGAAGGTTGTCAACCCTCTCGTCAAGTGATTAGAGATGGCATGTGTATGTGCCAAGCTCCTCATGGAGTAGTACTAGGCTACTAAGTTTTCCTACCGGAACTTGGTGGTATTCCAAAAGACCTTTAAGTGAAGACAACACTACTGCTTCAGATACTGCGTGCAATATTGGCTCCGGTGATGGCATGGGGTAGTTGATTTTATTCCAGGAGTGGCTCAAGTTTCTAAAATCAATGCAAAGGCATATTTCCTTAGATTTCTTGCATGCTAAACTTAAATTATACACCCATGTATGATAATGAGCTTTGTAAGTAATCCAAACATCTAAAATCTTAGTCATTTTTTTCTGTATAAGGAGTTCAAATGAAAAATATGTTTTACCTAGCTCTTGTTGCAATAGATTGGCTCCTCCCTTACCTGGAATACCATGTTGGATTATTCACATGTCGTGTGTACTCAAGTCATTGTCTATCCATGTACACAAATCCTCGAACTGTTTCATTAAGCATTCAAAGACATGCCACTACTATGGTGTATAGTTTGTACTGAAACTGACTGTATTTGGATCGTGATTGGTTCCGAGGTTTCTCTGTTCGTTCGTAGCGGTGGTCTTGTGGGTTATGCTATTTCTTTTCCCTTCACAGAAGTTTTGCAAATCATAAAGCTTACTGAGAGAAACCACACCCTTGGGGAGGGGTTGGTTTTCTTGTCCTCAGCTGCATTTTTCAAGGGTTCCTCGTGATCGCCTTCATCATTTGTTATGTCCTTGAAAGCATCAACATTTTTCATGGGGTGCAGTATCTCTTTGAGTGTTACCACGTTGAGGTTGATGGTTTCAATAACTTCTGAACATGAGTGCTTTGTATTTAGTAACTTCATTTGTGCACTCGAACTTCAGGAATATTGAAATCATGATTTTTTTGTTGTTTTGGGTGGCTCATATATACATATTCCTTGATCCATAATGTGTCTTTGATTTGTCAGAATCCATGGCTAGAAACATTTCTATACATAGACCGTTTGACATGCGGGCACTGTTGCTACTATTGTTCTTACCCTTACTGCTACTATTGGTACAATGCACTGTACATGTTTCAATACCACCAGTCGGGCAAGGAAGGAGTCCCAAATACGTGTCTAGTGGGGTTAGAGCTGGTTGCACAGGATAACACCCCAATGTCATTTCTAGGAGGCAGTTGCCAAGCATGAGTTCTGCGAAGGCCAACAGTTCATTCCCATTGTTAAGGGGGTAGCATTCTACTCCATATATCTCTCAGATAATACTCAGATTTGGTTGCATTTTCCCCTGTACGAAAGAAACATGTTGAACCACTCTATAGAAAAATATCCATCTAGGTTGCTAGACCAATCTCTATTGAGTAGTAAACCATTTGCTTAAGGTATGTCTAGAACAACTAGGTTGATGTATTGTTGGACTTGACTATTATGAGATAGTTAGATGATCACATCTCGTAGTTCAACAATGGTTGGTACTGATGTTCGATCAAGTTAGCCTATTCGCATGGATGTTTCACTCCATTTTCTTTGATCTTATTTCCAATGGAGAGTGGCGTGACATTAGCAACCACGCCAAAATGAATGAAGCAGTTGTGAACATTGTAGTAAAACATTTCAAAGGATTGTAAGAATAGAGGGAAACCTGAGTTTGCTTCTTTGATCTAGAGCATGTTGAGCCGAGTATAGAGTGATCCAATATGTGCTCTTGCTTTGTCTATTATTGTCTGTCCTAATGTCTGTAGAAGGATGTCTCTCTCACTCTGGCTCTTAGGTAACTTGAACAAACTAATGTTCACTCGGTTTTTCTTTATGTCGTCAATAATGTTGTAAGTTAGAGGTGGTAGACTCACCGCAGTGTCTAGGGTAGAAATAATGTTCATGTCATCCAAAAGAGAGTTCTATAGCTTACTTCTCATGGATGTACTCTTCTCCGTCATTGTCTTCCTGGGCTTGTTTTGTGTTTTCTGCTTTGGGGCAGTAGGTAGATTGACCTTCCTCATCAACAGTCTCATATTTCCTTATGCTTCCCCAAGTGTAAGAAGAACTAGTTTACTCCTAATATAGTAATGATCGTTTTGCTTTTAGGGGTACCTCTCATTATTTCTCTTCGACATTGCTTGCAAGCATTGATATAAATTCATGCCATGCCCACAACATGATGGCTCATGATGTGCAACCTCTTTGTCATCATCAACGTCTTCCAGCTACTCCTGCATACTACTTTTTGTAACGAGTGTGTGATTGCATACAAATCTTACCACTCACTTCGAGTTTGAAAAAGAGTTCTCAAGGTGATGTTCTTCATGGAATGAACATAACTTGCGATTTGCACACTTTTTGACCTGTAACACAGATTTATATGCAGTTTTTGGAGCAGACATGTTGCTCCCTGATGAGTTTCTTACTTGTCTCTACTTGGGTGGATGGCTGCTTGCAGATGTGTCTATTTTCCATTGCTTGGTCTCAGAAACTTCCTTATTCAAGTTCTTAATGATACAACTAAGGGTTTCAATATCAGTTTCTTCCTTGTCTCTACTCTTTCTCATCATCGCTTGGGTCTTCTTGCTCCCATCTTTTCACTCCTTTGTTGGTTCATCATCCTTGATGACTCCAATCATGTGCAGGTATTTCTCAATAGCAATATCCTATTCACATCTCTCTGAGGGTGTTGGTTTTGTAGCTCGCTTGAATAACTGCACAATGTTGGTTGGTAGTGCAGACATGTAGTAGTCAACAGTCGTGGAGTCATGACGTTTAGTGTCCACTGAATTTTTTTTCGATATGCATGTAAACCTATGATTAATGTCTTTTACTTTTTGTTTTCCCTCCATTGTCAAGCTTCCCAATTCTTTGAGTCGCATGGCTCAGGTATTGTCATCAACAAACATTTCAAGGAACATGCATTTGAATGCACTCTACTTATGTATAGAGTTCAATTGAAGGCCATGATACCATGCAACTGTGTAATCATCCAAGCTGCATGGAAACAATCTACATGTTATGTCGTCATACTGTACCTCAAGGGTTTGAAGCTTCACGTAGAAGTTGTCCAAGTGATCTTCTTCCTTCACCATCCTATCAGGGTTAATCTTGATGTTCATTATGTTCACTCGCTTTGGCATCTTGTGCAGAAAAGCCGAGAGAGCCAATGGTCAGTTAGTCATCATCCCAGATTTGGGTCAACCATCTCTTCTTCTTCTTCATCTTCATCCTCTCTTTCAAAATCTGATGGTTCTAACTCTAAGTCTATTGGTTTGTCTCTGACTCTATCTCCTCTGATGCCTTCTCCTCTACCTCCTTTACTTGAGTCTGATCTTAAGATCACAAGAGTGTCTTTTTCACCTTACCAGAAAACTGAAGGTTTCACTCCATCCTCAATAGTTTCTTCCTCCTGTAGGACTGGATTTTGACTTTCTTTATGCATATGGAAGTTGTTGTATCCATGGAATCATTTCGACTACTTTTGCAAATTGGCAAGTGATGGGACAGACGAAGCAAAGATGATGATACTGACTCTCGTGTTCAATCTTAGGAGGGGAGGAGTAACCAACTTCAGAGTGACGTGTAGGTAAGAGGGAGTACGAGTTACTACATTGAATAGATGTTTGATGAATGAGTGTGAGAGGATGTTCAACCATATACAACTACCTGCCCTCCCTCTGGCACCATAAATGCTGATGGTGCTGGACCAGCCAACATTTAGCAGATCACCTTGGTATGAATTCCCAACTAGAGCTCACACTGTTTGTTGTGGGAGTCCCATCCGGTATGATGGCCTTGTTGCCATTATCTTAAGGATTTTCCTCAACTCTTCCTTGTTAGCACAGGAGTGTGGTCTGCTTTGTCTTCGAGAAGTGAGGTTCGTGTGCCTAGGGATTATGAGTGTTACTTGCGTCAATGGTTCTTTCACTGCAAGAGAAGAGGGTGGGAGTGAGTCCTAGGTCAATTGGGAGGAAACCGCAACTCAGCTAGGAACTCACAACACAAGAAGAGTTGCACAACCTCTGGAGGAGCATTCCCCATGGATTCAGCAGTCACAAGACACATGGGAACATAACATGTACAACACTCAACGGATGAGTCTGTGTGAGTGAAATGGTTGTTATAGAAAGCTTCATGTGAAAGGTCTATCTAATGTCTAGGTGGATATCCATCACGGGTAGGACATCGTTAACAACATATACAACACATTTTCATTAATATATTATGTATTAAAACATGTGAATTAGTTCAAGTGTGAAGCACAGTTTAAAGCAACACGCATCACAAGTGTTCAAGATTAGTCCTACAATAGTTACAATACATGTGTCAAAATGTGTTGGCATGTTAGCAGGATTTTGAGTTAACCAAAACTTCCAAGACACATCATTACACCATACATCACTAACCCCATGGATGGGGCATTGGAGCCACTACTTACTCCTGAAAGAAAAGATTACAAACTCTCTTGGTTATGTGGGAGGAGCTAAGGTGAAAAAAATTCCTTTGCATGTACAAATGAGGGGGTATTTATAGCCAAGGGTGAAACTAACCCTTGTGGTTGTTCGACTATCCTCATGACTCTTTGACTTCCATGACTTTTTGACTTCACATGAATCTTTCTACAATAAATGGGTCTCATGGACTTCCACATTACATTACATTGATAGATAGTATGGCCCATAATAGAGATTTGGAAGACATTACTCATGACATGACTCGACATGACAATGTTGTTACATTCGTGTAGCTGTTGGTGTGCATGTTGAGTTGTAGTGTTGCTGGATGATAGATGTTTTCATGGTGTGCCATAGATTTACCTCCATATGGGAAATTACGTGGACTCTTCGATGGTTGTTGGTTCACTTAATGTTGTTTTTTCACGTTTCTCCTTGCTTGTATGTTGGAAGGCTTGGCAGGTTCATTTGTTCACAAAAGGTGCGTGTTCATCCATTTGTCTGTCCATGAGCACATAAAGCATGTTTACTCATATGTCCACCCATGCACACATATTTTCATGATCACCCATTCGCGAGAACATCTATTTGCATGCATCGTTTGTTCGTCCATTCGTGAACCTATCCTTCTACATGTGCTCCCTTCGTTCATCCCATTCGTCGTCACACGATGTTTTCTTGTGTCCCTATTCCTGTAATCACTCATGATGAGATGAAATCGAATCCAAAAGCCTCCTAGTCTACCATGATACATGATCATTTCAGATGCAAGTGACTGGGAGTGGTAATAAGGTTTCGAGGTGGGATGGAGGTTATGGCCACTACTGATGAAAAATGCACAAGACTCACTGGCTGATGAACATAGGAAATCCGGATTGATAGTGACTATCCATAGGGTATGGCTTAGCTGGAGAATAAAATTACACATTTTTTTAGGGGAATAGTCTGGGGTGCAGGAAGGTTGGGCAGGAAAACTCTACACAGTTTCCGTAATCAATGGGCAATAGGGCTTGGTAGAAAAAAATACAATTTTTTTTGGAGCAACAGGCCGGGCTATACGAAGGCTTGACAGACAAAAATTATGCAAGTTTTTGGAGGAACGGGCTCTAAGCTTGGCATATAAAACTACACAATTCCTAGAGGAAGCTGGTAGTTGGCTACAGGTCACTAGAAATAGAAACTATGCAATTGCTAAGGGGAACTGGTAGTCAACTGCCAAGATCTAGGGAGAAGAAACTGTGCACTTCTTGGAGGGAATGCATAGTCTACTGTTGGGAGCTACTCGTGAGAACAATTGTGCTAATGTGTGGAGGCCTACGTATTGATCAACTCTATGCTATTTTTGGGCTAAGTGTACTCTTGTGTAGCAGAGTGCCTGGTGATGCAATCTGTGCAATTTTTTGGGTGAGTAGTTACTCGACTGTCGGGAGGGCTGGCTGGAAAGTTTACGCAATTTTTTGAGGGAGACAGGGATGGGCACTAGGTGTCTATCCACCTATCTACGTATTTTTATTATTCAGTAGAGCGAGCAATGCTTGCAACCTTTGCACAATTTTTATGGGGAGTGAGTCGCAGGGTGGCTACTGCATCAAACTCTTTGGTTGATGATTATGAAGGCAAATTGATTTGATTGCAAGTAACACAACATGAAATGACTTTCTTTGTGCTTATGCACTATTTTGGGTGACAGTCCATTGAGTTAATGACGGGGTGATGGTCCGGCTATCAGAAGGGATTCCAGTGATTAGAAATTCAACAAAAATGTCTAAGTGTGTGAACAAGTGAAAGATGCATATGTGATATTGCAAACACACACTTGCATGATTTGATGACAAGATGACTCAAACCATCTAGACACACATGTTCAATATGATTTACCGACAATGTAAGACACAAGCACAACACTTGTGATTGACTGTTGGTTGACTGTGACGACACTTGCACGACAGTGAATGTGATTCTGTGTGTGAGTGCAATATATTTTTTCATAGGGAACACAATAAGTACACACAAAGTGAAGACTTTGAGCCATAGAAAATTTTAGGGGCGAATGTTCGCCCTTTGGCGAAATTAAGGAGTTTTAAATTTTTAGTGGGCGAATATTTTGTATCATTGTACATTTTTACAAATCACCTCAAATAGCCCACCTTATTTTAAGGGAGAGGGTAAAAAAGGTAAATTTAGCCCTTGAAATTAGGAGTTACAACCTTTCATTCGCCAATTTTCAAGAATAGGTTTTATTTAAGTGAATCCATTCGCCCATGTTCAAGAATAGGTTTACTTAAGTGAATCCTATGGGCCAAATACCATATTTATAAAAGAGGTATGGTAAATTAATAAAAATATAAATAAATGAAAAGTATGGTAAATAAATAAAACATTTTTTATATTTACTCCATAAGTCACCTTATATACATACAAGGGTGTAAACAAATAAAAATATAAGTGAAGTGAAGGTATGATAAATAAATAAAACATCTTTTTATACTTACTCAAAAGGTATGGTAAATAAATAAAAATATAAATAAAATAGACGTATGGTAAATAAATAAAACCTCTTTTTATATTTAGTCCATAACCCTCTTTCTATTTATGGAGGTTCAAAAAAGAGGTTTTATTTAAGTGAATCCTATGGGCCAAATACCATATTTGTAAAAGAGGTATGGTAAATTAATAAAAATATAAATAAGCCAGAGGTATGGTAAACAAATAAACATTTTTTTTATATTTACTCCATAAGTCACCTTATATTTATGAACACTCAAAAAATGTGTTATATTTAGGTGCAAACTATCGGGCAATACTAGTGGCTAAGATTATTAATTAATACGATGAAAAAAACATTATTAACTCTAATATTAATATTAATAAAAAATAAAATTGGCAATGGTATGTGACCCATGGTATTCAATGGATGTAGCCTATTTAATGGGGGAATCAAACTAGCATTAGATCCATCTCTACTCTAGGAATCTACTAAGCCCCCGAGAGTTATCAAATATCGTGATATGCTAACTAGCATAGAGTGAAAAAATATTTGATCCGATCAAGAGTAAAAATTGATGTTGTAATTTAATGTATGTTAAACATTTTAGCTTGGTTAAAACAAAAAATAAAATAAAAATCAACTATTAATTTTATTATTTTTTATAAATTACTAATGATAATTTTTAAGCTCCAGGTTTATGATAACCCATGGTAATACCATGGTATTCATGTGACATAGACTATTTAAAGGGGAAATTCTATCATCTTAGATCCATCTTAATTCTGGGTCTACCAAGTGCTCAGAGGGATAAATAGATTTCATCCCCCTAAGAGTGGTAGATGTGGAGTTAAGATGGATATAGGTTGGTTTTTATGATAATGAAGATATTAAATGGACTTAGGAAATTATATTGTAAAAACATCTTAAGGTGAATGGTTAAAGCATAGACATTGGACAAGCATATTTGTATACTTCTGTTTTAAACTGAAACAAATTCAGGGCTAAAAGGAATGGATTGATTGCACTAGTCATCCTTCTATAACTTTCCAACATATGCTGGAGTAAACAGATTGTAATTTGGAATTTTTCTAATTGCAAACGGGAACATACTTGTGTATTGGCAGGGTGGTTACGAGGTCCCTAGAAGTGGAGTAAACAGATTTTAGTTTGGGTAACTTTTCTAATTTCAAACAGGAACATACTTGTGTATTCGCAGGGTGGTTATGAGGTCCCTAGAAGTGATGAATTTGAATTTTTCTTGGTTTTATATATAGTATTAGGTTTTTCTCATGTTTTCTGTGAATGGCACGGGTGAATTTTATCTTACACCCACTAGATTATCGATATGTAATTTCGGTAATTTTGATTTCAAAAGATATTTTAAAGAAATGCAAT